>PVIY010036762.1:0-25199 GCA_004026745.1 Myrmecophaga tridactyla | reverse complement strand
AACCTCTTAAGCCCCAGGTCTTGGAGATGACAGATCCAATACCATCGTTAAAACTGGTGATGGACCTTCTGTTAGGCTCTCAAAATTCTCAAGCTCATGGCATATTTAATATATTATCATAATTGCTTTATTGTAAGCAAATATCTTAAGAAAGTAATTACAAATACAAAATCATACCTACTTGATTAGAATTACTAGACATAGCTAATTATACATAAATGGGAAAATAGAATCAGGAAGAAAGGAAAATAGAGTGAAAGAAAAGGTCAACAAATATGGAAAAGCACAATATCCGAGCACACAGTCTGGGAACTCCCTGGTTAACAGCCAGTCAGTTCCAGTTGGTCACATGGTCCCAGGCAGAGTGTTCTCTCCTGGGTGAGACTTCCAATCAGCTGGCAACCAAGGTCCCCTTTCATAGTGCATGGTAAATCGTTTACGTGCACACACAGGTGATTTGAAAATAGCAGGTGTTTTACTTCAGTTCTTGAGAAAGGGGCCAATTCTTCCAAGAAGTGAGCAAGCAACTCCTTCCAAGGGTTCCAAACAGATCATCAGGGGAGGTTCTAGCTCCCCAGAAGAGTTAAGGTGAAACCCAGTGTACTCCCTGGTCCTGGTTAATTGTTTTTTTACATGGGCAGGCATTGGGAATCATACCCGGGTCCTCTGGTATGGCAGGCAAGCATTCTTGCCTGCTGAGCCACCATGGCCCGCCTGGTTAATATTTTCTTTGTCTTAGTTTCTAAGGTCTTCTGGTGCCAGGTGGTCCATACTCAGTGATTTATTATGGATTTGAAGTTCTTATATGGAGTTTCTAATGCTAGCAAAGGTTGTTTCCTATGTAAATAAAGGGAAATGACATAGAGTTTCTTAGCAAAACGCTAAGAAGACATTTCTCACTAAAACCATCCCACATCAATGGGATAACTAGAAATTATGCAGGTGACAGGAAAGTTCTAGAGGACTTCATCACTCCTTGGCAAGATTCCACTAGATGGGCCTAGAAAAATAAATCTAGATTGGTAAAAATTATAGCAAAAATCATACACTTCCTCTGTTCATCCCTTAAGGAACCTCTGAGACACTGACAGGGGATGTGAACACAAGGCAGAAGAATATTCACAAAATTCTCACTGTCTTCCAAACAAGTCCATGAATCTGAAACAATCACACTCACAGTGTGGAGGAGTGTCTAGATTTTGTCCTTAAAAATGAAGTTGTGATTTGCATGTGGGGCCATGTGTATAAGCCAGGAAAGTTCCAGGGGGTCATCAGACTCTTTCTGAAACTATGAGGACTCCTGACCCTCTCCAGGGATGGACTTCTGTTTACTGAGAGTGTAGGTGACTGCAGCTCCAGATCAGAGAAGCTTTGATTATTCAAAATTAACCCTTGTCTGGAAAACACCTTAAACCACATTCTAAACACCACCAACTGGAGAATGTATTGGCAACACTTATTTTAAAGGGAACGCTTCCCCCTGGTTTATATCCATGCTCAATCCTGGAGTGGCACATGGCCTGGTGAAGGTCATTAGACATTTTGCAGGTTGTCCCTTACAACCAGAATAGTCATGTGAATACCTACTTCCTTTCACGTTAGGGGAATGCAAGTGAATATCAGAACTCCCAGGATTATTTGTGCATTAATTGACCTTGTACTTTTTAAACCACAGATCTGAGCACTCTTCTCAGTTCCTTGGGCTCTAGTATGGAGGGGAGATCATGACTATATTAAACTTTAAAACTACCTGTTATTCATTAATGTTCCTCCATCAGGTCTACTGAAAAAGAATAAGTAATTGTGTTCTCAACAGAAAGGACATCAACTGCAGGGAGAAATTGTTTTCATTGTCTAAACAAATGAGGAAATTCAGTTCTAGAAGGTAAAACTGTGTCTTCTGTGACCACCACATTCAATCCAGTCCATAGGAATCAGGGTCAGAAAAATTACTCGTTCACAAAACAAAGTTGAATAATTGAAGTATGCTTATGGGAGAAGTGAATGGTGTACAATCTGATCTCACTGCCTGCTGATAAGATAGGATTACTGAAATCCATATGGGTCGCACATGCTGAAAACAATCCACAAGGAATGATTTATGAGATCTCCACTCACAAATAATATTGAACACCCATTATTAGAAGAGACACAAAAATTGCATGTCTATGTAAAGTTCCAGATATCTCTCCAGAATTCCTTGTCATAAATGTGGTGAGTCACAAACCTGCCTCCTATCAGTGTGTGGTATACTCAGGATCAACATTGGTGCTTGTTGGTAGATGATTCCCTCCATGTTTAACCATGATGTAAACCATGATAGAACCTAATCTGAAGACTTCTGTCTAAACAAGTGTCAAGGTCAGGTTCTTGGGTCAGCTTGTCTAGGCGGTGGTACCCAGTTGTCTGGTCAGGCAAGCACTGGCCTGTCTGTTGCTATGAGGACATTTCATGCCCTTAAATCATGACCACATTGGCTGTATCCACAGCTAATTGCATTCACAACAGCTAAGTGGAGTGTCTTCTGCAAAGAGTGATGCTTAATCTAATCACCAGAAGACTTTTAAGGAGGATTCAGAAGAGCCAATCACTCTTCCTGCTTCAGCCAGTCAGCCTGTCATTGAAGACCTTCATCAGAGATGACAGCTTGTGACCTACCCTACAGACCTTGGACTCTACACACCCATGGTTATGTGAGACATTTTTATTTATATTTATAGATACCTCCTGCTGATTCTCTTTTTCTAGAGAACCCTAGGTAATACAACAAGGAAATAGGAAATATCAATTTTATCATCATGTTTATATGTTTCATTATATTAAATATGTATATAAAATCTATAATATAATGTAAATTTATACTTGATATTCCCTCAGCATCTGTTTCTTCTTCTGAAGGATTCCTCTTCAAAGTTTACATGACTGAATGCGCTCCAGATACTCAAAAGCCAAATTCGGTAACCAAAACTCTCTTCCCTTACTCCCAATCATATTTCTGCTACTTTCAAATAAATCCCACATGTACCACATGTCAATTTTCCCTTTTTTGCATTTTTATAACTTTTTATTGTATAATGTATCATATATACAAAGCAAAGAAATAAAAATCAATAGTTCCCAAAGGATCCCTCAACAAATAGTTACAGGACTTATCCCAGAGTTTCTCAGGAGTTGACATATGATCCTCTCAGATTTTCCCATTTAGCTGTTTCAAAATATAGGAGGCTAGAAGGCATGAATCTCTTTTTAACTTTTTTATTGTATACTTTAACATATATACAAAGCAAAGAAATAAAAAAGCAATAGTTTTCAAAGCACTATTCAACAAGAGGTTGCAGGTCAGATCCCAGAGTTTGTTATGGGCTATCATATGATCTTCTCAGATTTTTCCTTGTAACTGGTCCAGAATATAGGAGGCTAAGAGGAATAAGTATTTTTTATCACCACAATTGACTTTTCTTTCTTTCTTTTTTGTGAAAAATAGCATGTATGCAAAAGAGCAATAAGCTTCAAAGCACAGCACCACAATTTATTTGTAGAACATTTTTCAGTGTTTGACATGGTTTACAATTCCACAATTTCTTATTTTCACTTCTAGATGCTCTAAGATACTGGAGACTAAAAAATATATTGCTTTAACTGATTCAGCGACCATACTCATTTGTTATATCCTTTCTTCTCTGGATAACTCCACCATCACCTTTGTTCTTTCTATCTCCCTCTTTAGGGTGTTTGGGCTATGGCCATTCAGACTTTTGCAAGTTAGAAAGGCTTTTCAATAATTTGGGGTAGCAAAATGGAACTATCTGATGTTCTAGAGAGGCTGGGCCCTTTAGGTTTCAGAACTTTTCTGGCCCAGGGCCCATCTGGAGGTTGTAGGCTTCTGAACATTTACACTAGTGCATAAAACTCTTACCACATGCCAGTTTTGAACTGGACTAAGTCAACATTGTCCCTCATCTATCTACATCACCTCAATAGTATCCTCAAGTGTGTTTGTGTTCTTCCATTCACTCTCTTTAGATAATTTCTGCAAAGCTTCACGAAAAGTTATTTTAAAACACTGCCTCAGTTGTACTGAAATTTGTAGACTGTCCTTTCCTTTCACACATCTTTAAAAAATAAATCTATTTTATTGCCTCTAAATTCCTGTCATCTATTAAATTTTGTTTCCATTGCCTTTCTATTTAACCAGAACTGTAGTATCAATACGTACTTGCAGTTGTCAAGGACAATTTTCTCAATGTGCTTTGCATTTTTTCTTTATCAGGAAAAATGTCATTGCTATCTGCATGGATATCTTCCTCATTTATGTCAGAATTCCTACACCATCAAATCATGACAGAGTTTTTCAATGCCCAATCAAACCAAAATGCCCCTACCTTGTTGTGACAAACCTCTCACAAAGTATTTCTTACTCTTTTGGACACTATGCATATTTTATTTACTTCCTTTTTAAATCAAATGCTACTATGATGTCACATGATGAATGAGAAGAAATGGAATTAATATTTACCCTGTGGGAGAGAGAAATGGGAGATTGCACCCCAGAGAGTTGGTTGAGTGAGGTGATTTGAAGTCATATGAGAGAATATTGAGAAGTGCCTGAAGAAAACAGGAAATGTGACTGGGGAATCTTTAAATATTTGAAAAATAACAGATTTAAGCAGAAACATGTTGTGCAAAGGCTGTGGGAGTTACAGGAGATAGTTTTAATTGATGGCTGGTAGGTAGGTCTTATACAGTCATCTGAAGGAGTGAGTTCAAGAGGAGAGGATTTTAAATAGATAGGCATGAGAGTATACAAAATGTGCAGAGAAACATAGATGGATGTTAACATATTAAGGGATTTGACTGAGTATGTTGCTAGTCTGTGAAACGTGTTAAAAAGTTACTGAAATAGAGATATTAGAGAGGGTATTTGGTGATAGTTGGGAATGGAATTTGTTTAGATATGATTGTGAGACAGTTAGGGGGTTTGGTTGATGTTAATATTGGGTAAAAGAAGGAAGAGTTGAGTAATTACAGATGTCAGGGAGAAAGGAGTGTTAAAAGAAACATTGGGAGGAAATGGAAAAGATACTTCAGTGGAATTTGATGATAATAGCAAGATTATTCTATTATTGAAGGACAAGATGGTAATACTGTGCCTGAGAACACTGGTAAATATGTGTGTGTGTGTGTGTGTGTGTGTGTGTGGCAAAGGGGTAAAATAACAAGCATAATGAATATCCAATTGGGATAAAGATTTATTAGGAGTCCTAAATAGATTGTTACATATATGATTGTAAAATAGAGATTCATAGTAAGCAAAGAAAAAGAGAGGACTATGTGACAAAAGTAGCAGCACAGAATAGGATTCAGTGAAATGTTAAGAAATGAGAGAGTGAGCTCATTCAGCACTGACAGATAAGATAACTGAGGTGCAATTGAGAAGAGTGGTGGAGGAGGGGAATACAACAACAAGAGGGTTGTTTGAGAGAGATTCAAAGATGATTGGTCAATGATAAGAAAAGTGACAAAGATGGGTGACCCTAGAGCAGATACTTGCCAAGGATGGAGCTTAAATCTTTACTAAGACAAATTCAACATTGGGAGACATTAGACTCCTCTGAGATAATTTTGGCACTAATGTACTCTAAACTCCCTGCTGAACTGGGATAAAAAAATATTTATGAGAAAATGTTATATGGAGCTCATTGCTGAGTCTGCTGTGCCTGCATTTGTGTGAGCTAGTGAACAAGATGCAGATTGTTTTAAGGATTTATAGGTTACTTACCTTAATGTAGCCTCACTCTTGGTACTAACCTGACTCAACAACATACCTTGAGGCTCCTAGAAATTGGACATTGCCGAGAATTGGCAGAAACATAACCCATTCCCTGATTCCTGTGAATTTCTGAAACCTCTTTCATGTCAAAATTTGACACTGATTGAGACATATTGCTTATTCCTTTGACCTCCATGAGTTATCCCCAGGTTTATGTTCATCATTACTCTGAATGAAATGCTACTGCTTCTGTTAGGTCTCAAAATTTACTAAAGGTACTGTATCACATTGAAGAATGTTTTGGAAGTGAAATGCAGTGTGTGTGTGTGTGTGTGTGTGTGTGTGTGTGTGTATTTGTGCATGCATGTGATGTTGAGTATGGTGTGTTCTGAAGAGGATTTGTATTTACTTCCTTATCATAAGACTCAAAAGCACTCAAGGAACACCGAGATGCTGGGAGGTTTGCATCTCTCAGAAGGGGGATATGGCTGTCTCCACCAGCTAATATGGGTCAAAAACTTGTGTTCTGAGGTCTCCTTCTCTTCCTTCTGCTCTTGACATGCCAATCTCATGTCCAGCTCTCCACTTTGATCCTGGTGACATCCTCCAGGTAAGATCCTGGGGTGGATTAAAATCAAAACTTGTTTTATGTTCAACACTCTTAGGTCTACAGGAGATAACAGAAATCATCGAGACCGCATGAAGAACTCAGGTTATCCACATATAGGTTTTTAAGTTATAGATTTTCACTGTCCTTTCATGTGTAAAATATTACTTTCCTTTCTGTGGAGGAGGAAGCATAAACTTTCAGCAATGCCTAAAAGCCCATGGATCTGCCTCAACTACACGTTCTCTAACTAGGTATCAAAGATCAGCTTTTCTCTTCCTCCTCCTGCTCTCTTTGTTGTGATGCTGTTTCTCATAATTGTTCTCAAAGCTAAAATATTTTCTGATATTTTGCTTCTTGAGAAAGTTATTCCAAACCTATACATGTTCAATAGAATCAGTTTTTTTCCTTCATCTTTCTTTACAATTCTTTCAAAATTATTGTGGTATTGTAAAAGTATATATTATGTGAGTCAGGTTTCACTTGAGAAACAGAATCAAGGGTGGAGATCTGCAAATATGAGATTTAGAAAGGTGTCTCACACAACCATCGGAAGGGAAGAGTTCAAACTCCATAGGGCAGGCTGTGAAGCTGGTGGCTCCAATGAAGGGTGTGGATCAACTCTGCAAGAGAGGCTTACACAATAAAAAACTGAGAGTCTCACTTCTTCCTTAAAAGCCCTCAACTGATTGGATTCTCTCATTGTTGGAGGCATGCTTTAGCTAATCACAGATGTAATCAGCCACAGATTAACTGATGATTTAATCAACCAGCCACATATTATGCTTGCAGCAATTGTCCGGTCAGTGCTTGCCTGACAAGACAAGTAGGCATAATCACTTGACCAAGGTGACACCAGAACTTAACCATCACAGTCTACCCCTTCTCTTGGCAACTGTAACATCACCTTGAAATGCACTTAATTTCCAAATAGAAGACAATAACAGACATGTGATTCTCCTAGTAATATTAAACTGTCTTGCATCCAACTAGAAATGTGCTATTTCTCTACAAAATGGGGTGCAAGACCTTAAGTAACATTCACTCTTAAACTTTATATCCTATGACTTAAATGTTATATCATGAGCAATAAAACTTATTTCAAATGATAAGAGGAAAACAAGATATTTGCTTGTGAACAAAAGCAAACACACTCATAACCATACAGGGAGGAAATATTTATACAATCACAGTCCTTGTTTCTCTAACTGGTCACATGCTCATAATTCATATTTTTCAATAATTTATTCTACTACCCATCCCAAGTTCCCTTTACCATCACCATACACATCAGCTGGTTGTGGTTCTTTTCCAGGTGGGATGACCCAGATCATCCTTCCTGAAGTTTCTGGGCCATTGATAGTTCTGCTGGATTGGGTTGTTGCAGTTTTTGATTGACTTTAAACTCAGAGTATCATAATAATATGGGACACACGAGGGAATCTTCCAAGTAAACTTTTCTTTAATCAATCATCCCAGACAGAACAGTAATCCCTTTTGGTGCCTGTTGATTCAGTGGCATGAGAAGTCCAAAGTGACCAGGTGACAGTCTTATGTACCAGTTCAATGGAATCACTGCTATGTTACCTGGTAGGGGTACACCTCCTTTTGGGAGTGAGGCATGTAAACCAGCAGAGCTTATGGTTCCAGGAACAGGAATAAAAAACGTTCCTAGTGGGTCATTAGGGGTGATAGTAATTGGAGGCACTCCCATTTTCACCCATTAATTCCTGGACATGTGAATCCTGGCTATGGGAGAAACAAAACCATAGAATGTACATTCATTCAGAGTATACAAAATATCCAGGAAAACATTGTCCCAGTCCTGCAAGGTATTGACACCTACTTGCCACTGCATTGCAGTAGTCAAAAGGTCATTCCACCATTCTATCAATCCAGATGCCTCTGAATGATGGGGAACATGGTAAGACCAGAAAATTTCACAAGCATGTGTCCATTCCCATACTGCATTTGTTGTCAAGTGGGTTCCTTGATCAGAATCAATGCTGTGTGGAATAACATGTTGGTGGATAAAGCATTCTGTAAGTCCATGGGTGATAACTTTTGAGGAAATATTGTAAACAGGGACTGCAATCTCATATCTGGGCTATGTATATTTTCCAGTGAGAACAAATTGCTGCTGCTTCCATGGTGAGAGTGGTGAATGTAATCAACGTGCCTCTAGGTAGCAGGCTGATCACCTTGGGGAATGGTGCCTACATATTGGAGGTTGAGTGCAGGTCTCTGCAGCTGTCAGATTGGACACTCAGCAGTGGCCATAGCCAGGTCAGCCTTGGGGAGTGGAAGTCCTTGTTGCTGAGATGATGCATAATCTCAATCCCTACCACCATGCCCACTTTGTTCATAAGTCTATTGGACAATGGCATGAGTGAATGAGGAAAGCAGATAACTTGTATCTACAGGATAGGTCATCTTATTCAGTTGATTATTTAAACATTCCTCTTCTGAAGTCACCCTCTGTTGAGCATTCACCTGGGATTCCAATATCTTGGAGATCTTTGCACACTCAGAAAGGTCTATACACATAGCTCTTCCACATACCTCTTTATCATCAATTTTCTAATCATACTCATTCCAAGTTCCTCACCATCCAGCTAAACAATAAGCAAGGGACCAGGAGTTAGTATGCAAGTGCAAATCTGGCCAGTTCTCCTTCCAAATAAAATGAACAACCAGGTGAAATGCTAAAACTTCTACCCAACATGAAGTTTTCCCTCACCACTCTCTGTGAAGGACATTCAAGAATTGGGATTGTACTGCTGCAGCAGTACACTTTTGGGTGGTCTCTGCATATTGTGCAGAACATTCAGTAAACCAAGCCCGAGTTTTCTCTTCCTCAGTCAACTCACTATCAGGAACTCTCCAAGATGCCTTAGCTTTGCTCTGGGAAAGTGAAGGTAATGTGGCAGGAGTGGGGGCCATGGGACTTTGTGCCACTTACTCATGTAACTTATTTGTACCTTAAGGTCCTGCTCCATCCCTATCTCTAATATAACATTTCCATTTTATGATGGAGTACTAATATGCATGCCTAACATTATGGCTTGGCAGGTCAGATAGTATCCAGCTCATAATAGGAAACTCAGGTCTCATGGTAACTGGGTGGCTCATATTTAAACATTTAGTCTCTGCTATGATCCATTAACAGCAAAATCTGTTTCTCAAAAGAAATTATCAGCAATGGATGGTAAACCTTTGCTCCAAAATCCTAAGTATCTCCATTGTGGTTCCTATAAGGGCCTACCAAAGACCCCACATAGCATCCTTATTTGCCACTGACACTTCAAGCACCATTAGATCTGCTGGATCATATGTCTCAATGGGCAGAACAACTTGCACAGCAGCCTGGACTTGTTGCAAGTCCCCACTCAAAATTAGAAGTTTTTCTGTTCACTCAGTAAATGGCCCAGAGTAGCTAAATGAGGAATATGTTGTCTCCAAAATACAAAGAGTCCCACTAAGCATTACGACTCTTTTTTAGTCATGGGAGAGTCCAGATGCAATAACTTATACTTCAACTTAGAAGGGATATCTCAACATGCCCCACACAACTAGGTACATAGCTATATCACTGATGAGAAAGTCCCTGTAATTTTGTTGGATTTATTTCCTATCCCCAGACACACAAATACCTTACCAATAACACCAGAAGAGTTGCTACTACTTGCTCACTGGGTGCAATTAGCATGAAATCATGAAAAAAATGTACCAGTATGATGTCCTGTGGGAAGGAGAAATGATCAAGTTCTCTGCAGACAAGAATGTGACAGGTCTTAAGAATTGTTATACTCCTGATGCAGGTGAGTGAAGGTATATTGCTGACTTTGCCAGCTGTGTGCAAACTGTTTCCGATGGTCCTTACTGACAACTATTGAGAAAAAATTATTTGCCTGATCAATAGCTACATACCAGGTATTAAGCAATGTGTCGATTTACTCAAGCAAATACACCATATCTGGAAAAATAGCTGCAATTGGAGTTATCACCTGATTAAGTTCATGATAATCTATTGACATACTCTAAGTCCCATCTCTTTTCCACACAGCCCAAATAGGAGAATAGAATGTGAATGCAATGGGAATCACCTCCCCTACATCATTCAAGTCCTTAATAATGGCTCTAAACTCTGCAATCCATCCAGATATCCAGTATTACTTCTAGTTCACTGTTTTGCCTAGGTAGTGGCAGTTCTTGTGACTTCCCCCTTGGCCTTGTCTACCATAAAGGTACTCAGTCAGTGACTCAAAGAACCAATGTGGGGATTCTGCTCATTACTAAGTATGTCAATTCCAATTATACCTTCTGGAACGTGGGAAATGACCACAGAATGGTCTGGGGGATGGACCTGAGCTAAAACTCCATTGATCACCTAATTTCTACAACCCTCTACTCTGATGGGTGAACCAGAGTGATGTTTTAGCTCCCCTGGAATTAGTTTCTTCTAAGCCAATGTCTAAAAATCCCACAAATATCTAATCATTTCACTTTCCACAGTGCACAGTCACGCTAACAAAAGGCTATATGTCTCCTTGGGGAAGGCTGGAAGGAATGCTAACAGTGTAAATTTGGGACTGTATAAAAGGATCCTTCCTCAAGGATGCCTCGCCCTCTCTAATTTGAGAAGTTCTTGGTCTGTAAACAGCCTTAAGTCTGGGAATTGATTAAGGTGACATGATTCTCTGTTTTTCCATTCAAGTTAGACTTATGTTCATTTGGCAGAATTCTTCTGCTTAAATAGTTCAAACAAGAATTTAGTGGACTGCCTAACTCATCTGTTCTGGGTACCCCATGATCTCCTAACCAACACCACAAATCTCTGTGAGTCAGATTATTCTGACTGCTTTTTTGAATGTGCAGTCCATTACAGTGGATATGCCCACCTTGTTTATGGTGATTAACTGTAGCCACGTGGATTCTACCAACTTGAAATCCAATCATCCACATTGTGTTTAAGTATTCCAGCCCAGGGACATCAGTCCCCACAGTAATGTCTGGTCTACAGAGAAGCATGACTACAGAGCTCTTCAGGGATAATGGAGTTAGTCTCATGAATTTACTTCTCAAGGTTCTGATGAAAGACATATCCTCTCAGCATTCCTGTGTTGTGTGAGCAGGTCTTCCAAGATAAATTCACTCTAACATTCCCATCCCTCTAAGCCTCTGGTTCTCCTCACCTACATTATACCAGGGAAGTTATGGCATTTTATCCTCAGGTAATGTCAGCCACCTTTTGATGCATGTTTGAACCAACCATCCATATAAACTTTTAATGTCCTTTCTAACCCCTTGAGCTACACATTGATTGCAGAATCTCTGCCTAGTCGGACCATACCAATAATTTCGTCTTGACCCACCTTTCCATTCCTTCCATCATTATCACATACCGTTAAGATCCATTCCCACATATACCCCCGTTATTTCTGTCTATATAGATTGGAAAACTCATGAAGTTCTTTTGGAGTATGCTGTACCTCCTCATGGGTCACAGTTTGTTCCTCAACTTTCAGGGCCTGTTGGATCTTTGGTCTAATTATAAATCTTGAACTAAAGAGTGATGGTGTGGTTTGGCCATGTAAAGAAATAGAAGTGTCTTTCAAGCCAGTTACTTCAGAGCATTCCATTGAAGTCTCATCTGGTGAAACAGGATTAGTCACATCAGACAGAGGCATGAGGGCTGTTTCTCAGGGGCTTTGGTTACAGTGGTAGCAAGCAGTTAAGGGTCAATATCATTAGGTGGAGGTTGGATGGTAGACTCCTCTGAGGAGAACAGAGGCCAGGATGCCATTTTCTCAAGGCTGGCTGAAGATCAGAAATCTCTTTCCTCAGGGCCATCCATTATTGTTCTATCTACAAATTAGCACATTCCAAGAGTCCCAGTCTCCCCACTGCCATTATTATCAAGCCATATATGACCAGCCCATATGTCAGGATCCCATTCTTTTCCAATCAAAGCCCTTATTTAATAGAGATTTTTGTTTACATTATAAATCTGTTACTCACACAATGAGGCTTTGTGCTGTTTTTCAGAGATCTCATGTCAGCGACCACAGGAAATAATAATATTTTCTTTCAGGTTACACAGGGAAATGTTTGCATCATTCATATGGTGTTGAAGTTTCAAATGTGAAGCATTCAGCTCATCACTTTCCCTCATCACTGTATCCATTATGTCCAACAGCAATAACAAACATTATACCTCCTTATTCCACAAAACTCTGTGAAGGTGTCAAAAAATTCTCACCCAGAGTCTTACCCTTTATAAGCATATGATTAGCAGAATCTACTTCTGATATTCTAAGTTCCTCTTTTGCCTGCTCACCCCATGGACAGTCACTGTCATTGTGATGATAAGAAACAGAGTCATTAGTGCCTCTGAGTCTCGTCAGAGTAGAAAACCAATTGTAAAAAGCTGTTTCTAAGATTCTGTTTCACAAGAACCACTCCTCATACTAAGCTGGGTTGGTCAAGGTTCTCTAGAGAAACAGAATCAACAGGAGAGATTTGTAAAGATGAGGTTTATAATCATGTCTCATACAACCATGGGAATGGAAGGATCCAAAATCAATAGGCCAAGCATCTCCAATGAAGGGTCTGAATGAAATTCACAAGATAGGCTTCCTGACAAGCCCTCAACCAATTGGATTATCTAATTGTGGGAGACATGTCTTAGTTGGTCTCAGATGTAATCAACTACAGATCCAATCAACTTTCTGATGATTTAATCATGAACCACTAAATATCCTTGCATCAAGGGTCAAACCAGTGCTTGCCTGACCAGATATCTGGGCATGAACATTTATCCAAGTTGACACCAGAAACTAACCACTGCCAGTTGGGAATAAAAATGGCAAAAAAGTACAAAGTAAAGGAAAAATAATCAGAAGTAGAGTCATGGAGGCTAAGGTCTGGATCCAGGAAAGCTCAAGCCAGGAGAGTAGATCACCTTGTAGACATGAAGAGGTTTAGTTTTCCCCAGAAGCAGAGGAGAGGATGGACCTGCAGTTTTGTTGCTCAGGAAGAAATTTTGTGCCACCTCAGGCTTCTGAGATGGTGTAGCACATAAGCCAGGGATGTGTGGGTGTCTGGATGCCATCCCATTGTTCTAGAGGGGTTGATCATTTGACATGGACACGGAAGAGATCCTGAGTGCTACTCCAATGTATGGAGAAGGTGGAGCCAAGAAAAAGGTGGTCCTTTCAGGGAACCCCAGTGTTGCAACATACTACAGCATTTAGAGAGAGAGCAAGGCCACTGCAGCGGACCTGGGAAAGGGTGGGAATGCCTCTTTCTAAAGTCCCAATGATAAATGACTCTAATAGATTGAAACCTAATGGTGCTTGCCTCACAGGGTTTCAAAATCATATGGTGGCTTTCACCCTGTTTGCCTTTTGATTTCTCCCTTTTGCAATGGAATCACGTATCCTATGACTGTTCCTCTTTTTTTATATTGGCAGCAAATAACTTGTTCTGAGTTTTTCAGGTCCAGAGCCAGAAGAGAAATTTTCCTTAGAACAGAAAATGCCTGTAACAGATTTTGATGAGATTTTATACTGTATTTGCATTTTTACTGAAATGGTTTAAGATTTTTATGATATTGTGATGGAATGTATGTCTTTAGTATATGGGAAAAACATGTCTTTCTTAGGGTCCAGAGGGTTGAATGTGTTGCTTTGAAAGTACTACTTACCTTAGAAAACTGTGGTTTAGTCCTGATCCAATCTTTTGGGAATGCCCCTTTCTCTTGATCCTGATTCAATACTGTAGGTTGGAATCTTTTGATTAGTTTATCTCCATGGAGGTATGACACCCCCAATTGTGGGGGTGACTTTTTTTGTGGGAGTGACTTTTGATGGATATGTGACTCTACCCATCCTAGGTGAGTCTTGATTAGTTAAGTGTTATCCTTTAAAAGAGGAAATATTTTGTAAAAAGACAGAAAAGAGAGAGGCCTCAGAGCTGAGATAGGGAGCAGATGTAGATACTTGGAGAACAGTTGCTTCAGTGGACAGAGACATGAATGTTGGAGATGTTTGAGCCAAGCAGAGGTCCCCATAGAATGTTAAGCCAGCCAGAACTTGGAGAGAGACAAGAGAAGCCAAGAGATGTAAGCCAGCCCCACAAAAGCAAAGTAAGGAGCCCTAACAGGAACAGAGACTGAAAGCAATGGAGCCCAGGTGCAAGGGACCAACAAATGCCTATCACATGACTTTCCAGATGACAGAGATGTTTCAGACCCACCAGCCATTTTTAAGTGAAAGTAATATCTTGCTGGTGCCTTAATTTGGACATTTTCATAGGATTAGAACTGTATTGAAACTTATTAAATTTTCCTTTATAAAAAACTTTCCATTTCTGATATATCACATTCTGGCAGCTAGTAAACTAGTGCATATACTTTGGGAGTGTGTATGATTTTACGTGCCACCACAAAACAATGATTCAGAACTATTTGTAAATTGCAAGATAAGAAATATTTTAGATTTTTATGATTCATCTGACCTCTATGGTAACTAACCAGTGAATCAATTTTAATGTGAAAGCATCCTAGGCAGTGATGATTGGTTTGGCTCTGTGAATAAACCTTGTTCCCATGGTAAGGTACTTTGTCAATGTGCCATGGCTTGTTTCTCTCTATTCTGTACTGAAATTTCTATACAAAAAGAACTCAACCTAGCATGACATTGGACATACACAAGAGATATTTATGTTGCTAAAGACAAATTTACACAATAGAGGGAAGAAAAGTTAAATTATACATTGTTCCTGTATCCAACATGTGAACGTCTGAGCAGTATTCTCCAGACAGAACCTGGAACACTTGGGAAGGCAGAAAGGGTGTTATGTGATGAGATTCCAATGGAGCTATTGCAGGACATGTCACTCCAACGTGCCTGTTGTTGCATAGAAATATCCATCATTTCTACATTGATTTTCAACCTATCAGCATGAGCTTCTCACAGGGTATACTCAGTACCTGTGTGCAGCTGGGTCGCACTGAGGCTGAAAAACAGATAAAGGAAGGTAAACTGATCTTTATCTTGATCTTCTCCTGAAAGTACTACAACCTCCACAGATATCTGCCCCTTCAGCTCACTCAAGAACAGATGTAAATCAACCAGAAATAAATATCCCATAAGGTACTCAACTCATACTTGAGCACCAGCTAGCTACACTAAGCCACTGCTCTTCCCAATTTAATTTTGGAGCTGACTGTGAAGATGGAACCATGCTGTTTTCTACTCAGCTTGCTGGCTGCCCTACCCTATGAAAATCATAGATTCAGTAAAAGTGTCTTTCTGCCATGTGTGTTGTATTTGAATAAGGATAAGTCTCACTCCTAGGTGCATGGTACCATGTCCAGCAGCTGGAGTCCAGTCCAGGAATTGGGAAGACTTCTCAGAACACCACTACCCCCTGAGCTATGGCTGGCTTCCCACTAACCATCTATCACATTTTCTAGATCTGCAGATCCCTGGGCAACAAACTCACGTATGTAGTCAGCTAGACAGTGATGGAAATAGTTAACTACAGCCTTCATTTCAAATCTCGTGCCACCCTCACCAAAGACAATGCCACAGACCACATATATTTGAAACTGAATAGTAAGAAACTTGATTTATTACTCTGTGAGAGAAACACCATGAGCCACAGCGGAGGGCAAGAGGCAAAAATAAAACCTCCACATTTGAGACGTGTGGCTTGTGCTGGGCTGCGGAGGACATTCTGAGCACTGGGCCTTATTCCCAGAAGTGAAGGAAACAGAAAATGTTGCCTTTTGGGTCCTGAGTTCTCCAACTCATCTAATCTGACAAGTCTTTCATTGAGTCTTCTGTCTTTTATATTTTCCTCAGAGGCAAGGAACAGAGAGAGGTGCTTCTTGTGAATAGGCAGCTGAAAGATCAAACTTCGGATGTTGACTTTTCCAGGGAGCAGGTTTCAGGAAATGCAAGTGTTCATTAAGTGGAAATTTGTCTGAGCGGGAACTCTGGTTTGTTGTTTGGGAGAAATATGGACATCAGAATATGAAAAAATAAATGAAACTATACATTTAAGAAATTTGAGAGGTCATCAATATGATTTTCAAGATTGACAGATACAGTTCATCTTCAATTTCATATGTGACATCAATGTCCATGTAACTTTCATAGTCTGTTGACCTGAGATTTGGGCATTCTGTGTTTTAATTAACAGCTATGAAATTGTGGTTTATACAAGTATATATTGTAATATACCATATATTGGTTTTCTCACTCCATGTAGTTTATAGAAGCAGTTGAATTAATTAAATTCATACAAATTTAATGTACCATGCCCTCAAGGATTCAGGATTCAAGCACTATGTATCAGCTCAGCACAGGAAGCCCAAGAGTTGGTGATTTACTGGGGTATATGAGGCCCCTAATAACCTCATTCCAATCCCAGTGTCCAGGAATACTGTCATGTTGTGGGGAAGCTGCTCTGAATTGTGCTGGGAGTGGGAACCAACCAAATAAATGATGATCTTCTCAGTTATGAATAGTGATTTTCTCCAGCTGAATACAAATTCTATCCAAGTCCTGCTTGGAGGATCCCTGTCCACTTGTTTATAACATCTAGTGGTTGCGTACTCACATGTCTGCTCTAGGAGTAGTAACTTCCTGAGAAGATTCCAGTGAATGTATCATGATCATACAGTTCTCAAGGCCTGACCCTGAACATAAATCCTGGTCTCTGGTCTCTGGACACTGCACACTCTACAATATGTACTGTCTCAGCATTCTACATGTGGAAATGGGAGGGATGATAAAATGATGAATGAGGGAGAGCACAATGAAAAACATTTATGAGAAAGGAGAGAGGCCATGTTGGTCACCTTTCACTTTTGGGGATGGGGTGGGGGATTGTCCTGAGTTCAGAGTTTATTTTCACATAATCAGAGCTCTCCATCTGATGTCTGATAACTGCTTTCATCTGGTATTCAGGACTCTGGGATATCAGTATAAGAAGGTCTTTCCCTGTGGAGCCAGTCAGTCTAGCTTCTCCAGATAATGAAGCTGAGACTGAGAACACCATAGACTTCCAGTTTATACCTGGGGCTTCTCACATGCAAAACACAGCTTTATCCTGCAGGATAAAAATCAGAATCTTTTGAGAATTTCTGCACAGTGGGTTGTGTTCTCAGGAATCATTGACTTTGTCTAGAAAACCAAGAGTTTTCTGTAGATGTCTTTGTAATTGGTATAATCTTCCATCTGTGATTTCCTCAGTAATTTCACAATGGAGTGACATTTATGTGGTATATGAGATTTTTCAATATTACTTATTTTTGTTTGTTTGTTTTCTTTTGCAGGTGTCTTGTCCAAGTCGCAGCTGCAGGAGTCTGGCCCAGGACTCTAAAACTCTCATGGGCCATCATGCCAAATTGCATTGTCTGGATTCTCCATTGCAATTCGTGGTTATTGCTGATATGGTATCTGCTAGTCCCTGGTGATGGTACCCGTGTGGTAAGGCAGTATTTGTTATGATGGTAACATAGCACACCACCTGTCCTTCACGAGTAGTGTTGCTATCTCCAAAAACAAATCCAAAAAAGCATTTTCCCTGTAGCTTAATTCTGCAACCATCAAGGTCATGGATATCTATTACAAGGATGCACCATAAGCAAAAGTCAGTGTTGGCCAAAGCACAAATCTTCCTTGCATAGAGGAAGGGTGTCTGTTATGAGGAGCAGCAGGACCCACTGAACATAGGGCCCAGCTCAGGAGCAAGTGCAGAGGGAAGCTGTGGAATGGTGTGCTTCCTGGCAATGTTCAAAGTTTCCTCTTCCACCAAAATGTAGTTCTCCAAAAACCTAACTGCCCTTTGCTCTAGGTGTTCTTATTCATTAAAAACACCAGAGTTGAAAAAAGAAAACACAGAGAAATAGTATGAGTTATGCACATACATATTTATATATGCATGCACATGCACATCTTTTCTTCTTACTATGAATGACTATCAGACCCATTTATATGATTTGTTTTAAAGAAGACTCTTTATCTCATCTATCTAGCTATATACCTATTTATCATCTATCAATCTATGTGTCTACCAAAATATAACGAATCCATCTATATGATATACACAATGGATGAATACCACATTCATATGTATGATGAATTTTGTAAATGATGTCATTTCAAATAGTTTGTGCCCCAAAGCAGATAGTTTGCACTCTATGTGTCATTCCTCCAGGAAGGGGAGACAGTTAATACAATCAGGGAGGGAAGCTTGTTTGGGGGATGTTCTTTCCTCTAAAAGTGAATATTTAGAAAAACTCATTCCGTAAATGAAGCTTTTAGTGTTCTCCATAAGCAAATCTCCCTTCAGTCTTCCTGGGGGAGTCCCACCATTTTGGGGGCTGGATAATTTGGGATTCTCATTATGACATGAAGGACTCAGTGGAATATATGACCCTCCCACAGGACATTCTACCCTCTGCCATTTTACATTCCCAGACAGATTTTCTTCAATCAGCTCACTAATTGTACCATGTATATGAAAATTCTTCACAGTACCTGTTCTCTTCACTCTGCCCAGGTGTCCTGGCCCTATTGCCAACAAAGGAGGAGTGAAGCCTCTCAGTCCCTTTTTGTCACCTGTGCCATGTCTAGATGATGACTCATGGAAGGGCTTATTTTTGTCCTTGATCTTCCAGATACTTTGGAAGCAGATTGTGTGTAAGGCATGAACATAATGAGAAGGGAAAATATGCCAAAATCCATCTGCAAAGAGGAAAAGCTCCATCTACACAGATATATCCAATAGCCAGTTCTCCTTGCAGTTGAACTCCATGATTTCTGAGGGCATGCCATGTATTACCATGTGAGAGAAACAGTAAGGAGACGTCATCATGAGTCCACACACAAATTTCCCTGGCAGGGCAAATTTCCTTCCTCATATTGTTTTAAGGTTGCTAGTGTTTGTTTGGGGTTGTATTATAACAATGAATTTGAGTTTATGGAGGTCTGAGTTGAATAAGGAAAAACATGTGGCCAGTACATTGCAGTAATTCACGTAGAAGGATCATTTTTACTTTCTGAATCTCTGACACCAGGGAAAATCACAAAATGGAACAGGACAAGAGAAACTCACAGGAGGAAGGGAATGGGGAAATCTTAAATGTCTAGATGATGTTGTGGAGTGAGGATGGTAGGTAATGTATGGATCAGAAACCTCTGAAGGGCTGAGCTCTTCTGTGGAAATTTACAACTACAGGTCTTTGTCTTATCTAATCCTGACATATTTTGGGTACATTTTCATGAGTATAAAAATCAGGTGAAATTTAAATGGGTAAAAAATGATTGTGACATCTCTTTTAAAGGCAATTAGATGTGTCATAATTTTAATTTGACTTAGTGGAATTTAAGGGCTATCTAACATGCACAGACTTCTGAGGATCGAAGAATACATAAGGCAAATACATGGAGACCCTAATATGTTCATTTATATAACAACCCATACCCTGGCTCATCATTTATATATTTGCATTTTATTTTTAATACCTAAGTATGGATCCAGCAATGAAGTGTCTTAATGATCCAGACAACTATAGGGACACAATGTACGATTCCAAAGTCAATTTAGAACCATTCTTCTCATTTATTTAAGGGAAATTCCAGGGAATAGAAAAATAGCAAAGAAAAAGTGATTTGTACAATCTGTGATCAAGAGCTGTCATTCTGCCCAGTTTTATACATGTCCCTGGCTACCTATAAACATTGCTGAATTTATTCTTCCCACCTGCCATTGGATGCTTGAACATGTACAAATGCTCCACCTCAGTATTCGGTAATTAAGCCAAGACTATGCTGTTAACCTAATACCTTCACCCTTAATGTACAATGAGATTCAGCCACGATTTATAATCCTTGAGTGGCAGATAACCACTAAACAAGTTTGTCTGTACTTTCTTTAATCATCGTTTAGTTTCCCATATGTTTTCCATCCCTACTACTCCCTAAAGTTGTCTACTACCAGTGGTAGTAGATATCATGGTGCATATTGAAAAGCACATTTATAGAACCTAGTTGTAGCTAGTGTGCCTTTTGTGGTTGACTGCGTTGTTACTCTGTAGCTGTGTAAAAATATACTCGTATTTTGAATCAAATCAAGTGTAAAAAGTATGTACTAGGATTTTTTTATGCTTTATGGTGGGGCCACATTTCATTAATTCTCCATATGAGCATCCCATTATCATAGCAACACTTGTTGATTTTTTTGAATTGTTTGTTTCTTTTTGCTTGTTTGTTTTTTGGGACGTGCATGGACTAAGAATCAAAACCGGGTCTCCCAGACAGCAGGCAAGAATTATGCCACTGAAGTACGTTTGTGCCCTCTTAGGGGAAGATAATGATAAGAGAAGTCATTCCTTTTGCCTATAGACCCTTCGCACTCCTCCAGCTGCCTGAATTCTCTGTGTTCCTAGGAAGATATGATTAGTGGCTTAGTGCAATTCCAGGTTGTATTAAACATACCATATAATATAGTAAAGCCAGCTTGTGAGTCATTTGTTTTGCATTCAGAACACAGCACTGAGAACATGAAACCAACCAATAAAGGAATTCCTGGGCCCCGGAGGGCTGGGGACCCACACAGATGTCACCATGCATAGGGAGTTCATCCTGACCTCAAGTTCTGATACTACTGCAGCCTCTACCTTGGTCTACCTCTGGGATCTGTGTTCCTCATCACACATGGGATCTTCTAACTTAGGTTTGAACTGAAGCCTGGTATGCTCCCCATTCCTGGACACATGAATAGGATAAAGAATGTAGGCTATGCTGTAATTCAGTGCACCAATATACAACCACAGACACACAGAAATATTACACTGATGTACACACACAACACAACCAGAAGGTGTGTGCCTCTCTCTGTGTGATGCATTCTGACATGTGTAGGTCACACACACTGGTACTGCATAGTCACCCTAGAAAACCAATCTAGTTCCAAATGTCCCTGGTGTGCATCTAGCCATGACACCAGCAGCTATGTTTGACCTGATAAATGCCCAAGTCACTCTGTCCTTGTTTTCTAAAGGTAAGTGACAATGGGAAATTTTCATGGAGGACATCCCACCGTTAAATGATATTTGGTTTAAATACTGTAGCACAGGGGGGTACTAATTATCACCCTGTAGTTAGATACTCAAGTAATGGTAAATGAGCACTGCCTTATTCTATTCTATCTTCTTACAGTTTTGGTCTATGACAGACTATATTATCTTAAGACCATTAGTGCTTTTTCACTTGTTTATAGTCAAAATCTTCTGACAAGTCCTAACCCCATCAATATCAGCAACCACTGTCCTCTGGGGTTTGCTCCCAGGTGAATTGGAGCCTTTATCAACACTGAAGCAGGAATCACTTCCCACAGTTAAGCTGTCTTCAGGACACATTGGAGGCCTCCAGACTCAGGGAACAGTACTGATACCCCTAATTCATGTTCTTGATGATTAACAGGAAAAACATTTGTTGGGACTCAGCAAACCAGTGCAATTAGAAATCTCTAGTTTATATTTTCATGTCGTATTAGATATGAATATCATACTGTAATAGGAAATAGCCTCTCGATTCTATATGAACTTTATTAGCCACTCCTACCTTATTTTGTTGCATTTTTTGCCTTACTTGATGAGTATGGTATTTTCGATCCAATTGTGCCAGACTCATGTTTATCCCTGGGAATCATTTTGCATGTGGCCAGCAAGACTCATCCTCCTGTAAGTCATGTCAGACATTTGGAGGCAGGTAATAATTTCACTTTCAGAGTGGAGCTGAGAGAGAGACAAGCCACATCAGAGAATGAAAATAAGTTCTCTCAAAGTAACTCTTAGTCATACTTACAGATAGGCTTAGCTTCTCTGCTACAGAATTAAGTTTCAGAGGAGCAAGTCTGATGATCACAGGTTTGCCTATTAACTTGGAAGTCCCTAGTTTTTGAGAAAGGGTATCAGGGGTTTCCCTGGTGAAAAAGCTTAATAGTTCCATAATTTTACTCCAGTCTTTAAAGGAATTTTGCAATATTTTATAATTCTCTGCCTAACATGATTTGGGTGGTATTAGGGTTTTAAAGTGACCTATACAGATTTACAAGGCCTTATAACCATTCTTCATACCATGTGTTTGAGAATTTAAATGAACTATCTACAAAGGTTGAGTTACATTTTCTGCTACAGAAAATTTAGATTTAAGAAAAATATAACACTATTCCTTTGGTCTCATACAGTAAATGAGTTTCTAAAATGCCACTCTCAGCCTTTATACCCTATTTGGATTTAACTTAGTCCCACTACGATCAATTTCCCTTTAAACTAACTGAAACCTAATCTCAGTTTTGGTTTATTTAACAGATGTTATATGTGGGAATTTTGACTTCCAGAGCTGAATGTAATAAAGTTTGAGTCTTATGTGTCACACAATTGCCCAAAGTTCTAGGAAAATCCCAGGTTCTATACATATAGTACAGCATCTCAGAATCTGGAAATAACAGTCAAAACTCGGGATTAAATGTAACTGCTGTAAGATTTATAGTATCAACCCCAATTTTCTTATGAAAATTCTCTAAAGTTTACCATACAATATGTGTCCCTTTCTATTTCCCTTATTTTGCAGAATATAATGTCCACAAGCTTCAGCCCCCTTGTTTCTTGCCTCACGGCTCTGTCCATTTCTGTAGTCAAACAGTATTCATCATATGTTTGCACCATATTTCACGTGTCTGCTTCTCAATCATTGTAACTTTTGGCTGCTTCCACAAATTGGGCATCATGGATAATACACAAATGTACAATCACTGTCTCACAATATCCATACTTAGTTGTATGGTCATCATCACTCTCAATTTTAGACGCTTTTCATTGTTCCAAAGAGAACAATTACAGATAAACACATACTTACCAAAGAGAAAATCCAACCCCTTAATCAGTCTTATCCCTCCCCCCACCAATTATTTACCTATAGCATTTATGTAGTACTGATGCTGTTTTCCTGTTAAATATAGGTACTAGCATGCAATGGTGATTTTCCACCCACATCCCTCTACTATTAACTATTTGTATAAAGTTAATAACTTTGGAGTGACTCATGCAAACATTTATCTTTTTCAATCAGATTCACGCATTTCAATCATATGCACCTTCAATATAGCAATATTACTTATAAGCCCACTAATGAAGTACCAGCACATCAATCAGTTTCCATACATTTAAGTTCAAATTCTTTCAATAGTTGTTCATCTTTCTCTATCTTCTATGTATCTCTATGACCCCCATATTCTATATTATAAGACTTGGAGTTTATCTTTAACATGGTAATATTAGTGAAATCATGCTGTATCTATCTTTTTTGTGACCTGACTTATTTCAGTCTGCATTATATCCTCAACTGTTATCCATCTAGTCATATGTTTTGGGCCCACATATCTTCTTAGTGCTGTAAACTATTCCTTTGCATGTACACCCCACATTTTGTTATCCACTCATTTGATTGATTTCAGTCTTTTCACAGTTGTGGATAATGACACTAGGAACAGCAGGGTATGGGAATGTCTGTTTGTGTCACTGCTTTCAACACCTAGGTATTTACTGAGTAATGGTACTAATGGGTAATAAGGCAATGTGATATTTAATTTTTTGAGGAACCAGTAAATTGTCTTCTATAACAACTGTACAATTGTACATTTCCCCAGTAGTGAATAAGTGTTCCAATTTCTTCACATCCTTTCCAACATTTGTAGTTTCCTGTTTATTTATTGGCAGCATTCTTACAGTTGTGAGATAATATCTCATTGAAGTATTGATTTGCATTCCCTTTATAGGTAAGAAGATGAACATCTCTATGTGTGTTTTTTCGTGATATATATTTAACCTTCAAAAATGTCTATTCATATTTTTGGTGTATTTTATTATGGGGTTGCCTCTTTTGTTGCTGAGTTGCATGATTTTTTATATATATATTCTGGATATCAAACTTATCTGATATATGAATACCAAATATCTTCTCCCGTTCAGTTGACTGCCATGTCACCTGTTTGACAAAGTCCTTTGAGGCACAGAGGCATTTGATTTTGAGTAGTTACCACTTATCTATATTTCACTTAATTGCTTGTGAGTTGAGTATAATGTTTAAGAAGTTACCTCCTACTAATAAATTTTGAAGATGTTTCCTTATAATTTCTTCAAGGAGTTTTATGGTACTACAGCTTATTTTTAGATCTTTGATCCATATTTGAGTTCATTTCTATATAGGGTGTGAGGTAGTAGTCCTTTTTCATTATTTTGACAATGGCTGTCCAGTCCTCCAAGCCCATTTATTGAAATGATTGTTCTATCACAGTTCATTGGATTTGGGGGCTTTGGTAAAGATCTGTTGATGGGTAGTTCCAGGAATATAGCAGAATAGGATAGTTCAAGTTCACCTCTGCTCCAAAAAGTAGCTAGAGAAGTGAAGGTGACTGAGATAATGATTCCAGTGTGCAAGTGAACCGGGAGGGTCTTCTACACCTCATGAGGCCCTGGTTGCAAATGCTGAAGAAGTGAGATGCAGAGAACAGGAGACTATCCTGCATATTTAAACAGCCTAAAGCCCCTCCCTTTCTAAACAGAAGCCC
Source organism: Myrmecophaga tridactyla (assembly GCA_004026745.1). Lineage (NCBI taxonomy): Eukaryota > Metazoa > Chordata > Mammalia > Pilosa > Myrmecophagidae > Myrmecophaga > Myrmecophaga tridactyla. The sequence goes on along the minus strand of PVIY010036762.1, from coordinate 171 downwards.
AGAGCCCTCAGTAGTGAATGGATGAGAGACAGGGAATATGAAGTAAGCCAAGCCATGTTCTTTGAATGTGCTACCCTCACCAGTGCAACCCCACAACCTGTAACTCACCCCACACTCCATATCACCCCCATCCCCATGTTCCAAGCACCCCAGTCCCAACCCCCTCCTGTA
>PVIY010036761.1:0-25192 GCA_004026745.1 Myrmecophaga tridactyla | reverse complement strand
ATGAAGATGGGATTGAAATGAGTGAGTTTCAATACATTTATAAAATTTTGGTCATCAGGTTGAGCGAAAACAAATGACTGATAAAAACCAAAATGCAGAAATCCTCAGTCTTCTTGAGGAAAACCATACATTCAGCAATGCGACAGTGTACTATGCTAATGCAAAGTCCTCACTGAGAATCGAGACAAAGTGTCAATGGTTGAGAGATTCCAAACAGAGTCGAGAGGTTATCCTGCAGGTTATTCCCACACATTAAGTAGATATCACCTTGTTATTCAAGATGTAATGGAGAGGCTGGAGGGAACTGCCTGAAAATGTAGAGCTGTGTTCCAGTAGCCATGTTTCTCGAGGATGATTGAATAATGATATAGCTGTCACAATGTGACTGTGTGATTGTGAAAACCTTGTGTCTCACGCTCCTTTTATCTACCTTGTCAACAAACGAGTAGAACATATGGAATAAAAATAAATAATAGGGGGAACAAATGCTAAAATAAATTTAGTTTGAAATGCTAGTGATCAATGAAAGCGAGGGGTAAGGGGTATGGTATGTATAATTTTTTTTCTGTTTTCGTTTTATTTCTTTTTCTGTTGTCTTTTTATTTCTTTTTCTGAATTGATGCAAATGTTCTAAGAAATGATGAATATGCAACTAAGTGATGATATTGTGAATTACTGATTATATATATGTTGATGTTTTATTTGGCTTGTTAATTTTTTTAATTAATAAATAAATTTTTAAAAAAAGTCCTTACTGAGCACATTGTGTGTCAGGCACTGTTCTATACACTGGGAACACAGAGGAAACAGGAAATGACCGTCATGACTCTTATGGATATTTGCATTCTAGTGTGATTTGCAAAAAAGCCTAACATCACAGCATCCCATCAATAAGCAAGATAGTTTTTGACAGTCATAGGTGCTATACAGAAAATAAAATACTGTGTCTGAGAAGAGGCACCATCTATGTCAGGAAAACCCCTCTGTGAAGATTGCATCTGGTCTGAGATATGAAAGATGAGACACCATGTTCTAGTTTGCTAGCTGTCAGAATGCAACACACCAGACACAGATTGGCTTTTAATAAGAGGGGATTTATTTTGTTAGTTCTTCAAAGGAAAGGCAGCTAACCTTCCACTGAGGTTTTTTCTTACATGGAAGGCACAGGATGGTCTCTGCTGGTCTTCTCTCCAGGCCCCTGGGTTCCAACAACTTTCCCCGGGTTGACATCTTTCTGCAACTCTAAAGGCCTGGGCCGAGCTGTGAGTGCTGAGATGAGGTATGCTGAGCTGCTAGGGCTGTGCTACATTGTGGTCTCTCATTTAAGCACCAGCCAACTAAGTCAAATGTCCTTCATTGCAGCAGGCACGCCTCCTAGCCGACTGCAGGTGTAAATCAGCAACAGATGAGGTTCATGGATCGTTGGCTCATGTCCACAGCAACAGAACTAGGCACCTTCACCTGGCCAAGTTGACAACTAAATCTAACTACCGCATACCACCAGCCATGCTAAGATGGAAAACGAAAAGTGACTGAGAGAAAAGAGAGTGCAACATCTTAAAGGGGACCTGGATGTGCTTGGCTTGTTTTTTGTTCCAAGGAGAAAGCAGCCTGGGGGGACTGAAGGAAGGCATCTTCCACATTAGGTCACAGACCCAGGTAAAGGTATTATCACGGCAGTCCTTTGGTTTCTTGGTGAAGGATTTGGATTTTGTTCTAAGTGTGACAAGAACCATTGTAGGGTGAGTGGGGGCGGGGACAGGGTCTGCCTTAGGTCACTCATTTATAAGAGTCTAGATTATAACAGCAAACATGGAATTTGGGAAACCATTCATAAGGATCATCCTCAAATTCAGGATGTAGGTAATGGGTACTCTAATCAGATTAGAGTAGCTTAATGAAAAGGGAGATAACTGTTGTTGATTGCACAATTTTGAGAGGTCAGAATTTATAGGAATTGCTTCTCTATTGAATTTGAGATGGGAAAGAAGGGAAGTCTGACCTCTTGATTCATATTTTGACCTGTTGTATGAATGACGGTGCCATTTAACTCTGATGGAAGGAAGAGCAGTATGCTGTAATAAAGCTGAAAGTAGAGTTCCATAGAGACAAAACCTAGATTCCTTTAGTTCTTTAAAGAACTTCTTTTTGTGGCTGAGTCAGAAAAAACGGATCCATGGAACACCCCTCAGCAGCATGGAGAGGTGCTGACCCAGTTGGCTGGAAAGATAAACAGTGAGAGATCTCACTCCAGCTGGCCCTTCAGCTGCTGAAATAGCCAGGAACTTGGGTGGAAGGGAAGCTGGTACCTGACAGGATGAGTTTTGATGAACAAGGTCAGCCCCTTGAAGACATGAACAGGTGCCCCCTATCCAGTCCTGCAACTCTGAGGGAACAGGCAAAGCTAATCTCCAAGCCCTTCCTTTCTGACAGTCTAGAGTCTTTTGTTGAAGCCATGTGACTCTGTACATTGTTCTTTTTCACCTGAAGTATCCACTTGCTCATGATCGTTCCTCCTGCCACAAAGAAAGTGAGGCTCAGCTGAACACCTGGTTCAGAATTATTTTGGTCACCTTTTTGGTGTCCGCTGATACTACACTTTGACTTCAATTCCTAGAACTTTTTTGGTGGGGGGGATAGCACATTTCTTAAGCAAATACAATTTCCATAATTTGTAAAGTAATTCTATGAGCAAGGAAAGGTGAGATAGACAGTGATACAATTTTCTTGATATTCATGTCTCCTGGTTGCTAACCATCAAGAGATTTCTTGCAGAATAATCTGTCTTTTCGACTTTTACAGAGTCTAGAGACAGCCCATTTTCCTTAGTTCGTGGCCCTTCTCTACCTCCTTCAAGCCAGCAGTGTTGGACTCTGTAATCACATCACCCTTCAACTCTGATCTCACCTGGGGAAACTTCTGTTAAGGAATATTCTGATTAGGCCAGGGCTATATGGGATTCTGGGATAATATCCCCACGCCAAGGTCTTTAACTTTATCACATCTGCAAAGGTACTTTTTCTGTGTTAGATAATATTATTCCAGATTCAGGGGAGGAGAATGGGGACATCATTGGAGGGCCTTTAATATGTCTATTATAGATGCATACCTATGAATGAGTGGATGGGGGCTGTATGAAAGTATTCCACAGTATATGACAATGCAACTGATTTATTAAAATGCTTTTGTCAGTTTATACTTATAACACCAGTGTATAATGTGTCTTACTAATTCAAATACATTTAGTGGTGTCAGAATTCTTATCTTTTGCTAATCAAGTTGGTTTGAATTGTGATTGTAATATCACTTGCATCTGTGTTTCCTTTATGATAGTAATGTGGAGTATGCTTTGGATATTTTTAGCCCTAGGATTTACCCTTGTTTGGTATGTCTGCTCTGTTTCTTTTTACATTGTTGATTGGGTGTGTTTTTGATATAGTGTTGATACAAATCCTTTATTAGTTATGTGTTGCAAATATATTTTAATAAATAGAAATTTTTAATTGTAATGTGCTTAAATTCATCCACTTTTTAAATGCTTAGACTGGAACCTTTCCCTACAAGGTGGCATGAAATCAGAGTTTGAAAGTTTGTGTCAAACATTTACATTTCTAATCCAATTACAGATAATTCCTGCTATAAAACTGTACAGGTCTGCAGGAAAACTCCTCTATTTGGGCTTGCCAAAGACTCAAAGTGGGGTTTTCTATCACAATTACCTCTTACACCATGGGACCAGTGGTACCTTAAGTTCTAGGTGGGAGCTACTCTCATCCTAAAGTTTGGACATCCTTCAGAGCCCTCTTTGGTTCTGGTTTCTCCACCTTTCAATTCATCCAATAAATGGTTTGGAGCAGCATTCTCAAATGTGGTATATGCTGCTTCTAAAGCCCAAAGAGGCTCACCAAAATTGTGCCTCTTTCTTAGTGGTAGGAATTGTAAACCCTCATATCTAATTAGATAGGTAATATCAAATGTCCAAACTATCCTTAGGGAGTGTCTCCCTTAGTCCCTTCATGCTCAGTATGGTGTGGTTAGTGCCTACACATCTTGCAGTATCAGAATCTCTTGGGAAGTTTTCAAAAGTTCCCCAGTTTAGATGTGCTGAATCCAAATCCCTAGAAACTACTACCAAGATCTGGTCGTTTTAAAAAGTTCCCAGGTGATATTGATGCAGTCAGTAGAGTTTGATAATTAGGAACTATGGACACTGTCCATGTCACAGTTTCATCTGTGTATTAGTTATTAAAAATCTACTGAGAATAGGGATTGAGAAAAACCCTAAAATGAGCTGAGACTGAGCAAACCTTCTTGACCAAAATGGGGAAGAGTGAAATGAGACAGTGTCAATGACTGAGAGATTCCAAACAGAGTCGGGAGGTTATCCTGGAAGTTATTCTTAGGCATTCAGTAGATATCACCTTGTTATTCAAGATGTAATGGAGAGGCTGGAGGAATCTGCCTGAAAATGTAGAGCTGTGTTCCAGTAGCCATGTTTCTTGAAGATGATTGTATAATGATATAGCTTTCACAATGTGACTGTGTGATTGTGAAAAACTTGTGTCTGATGCTCCTTTTATCTACCTTGTCAACAAACGAGTAGAACATATGGAATAAAAATAAATAATAGGAGGAACAAATGTTAAAATAAATTTAGTTTGAAATGCTAGTGACCAATGAAAGGGAGGGGTAAGGAGTATGGTATGTATAATTTTTTTTCTGTTTTTGTTTTATTTCTTTTTCTGTTGTCTTTTTATTTCTTTTTCTGAATTGATGCAAATGTTCTAAGAAATGATGAATATGCAACTATGTGATGATATTGTGAATTACTGATTATATATGTAGAATGGAATGATCATATGTCAATGTTTTTGTTTGTTGTTAATTTTTTAAATTAATAAATAAATAAATTTAAAACAAATCTACTGTGGATAGAACTCAGTACAATATGTAATAGAATTACAAATTTTGATGCCAAGGGTCAACAGAAGAGCATGAAGTCAAGTATCTTTCAAGCTTGTTACCATTATTTTTGAGACCACTGGAATTCCTTTGCTTATGAACTTGTTTGTTATTTTCTGGAGACTTTCTGGATCATCCAGAGCAGAAAATAGCCAGGTATTTGACATAGTGTGTGTATTAGGGTTCTCTAGAGAAACAGAATCAACAGGGAACACTCTCAAATATAATATTTATAAAAGCTTCTCATGTGACCGCCGGAATGCAGAGTCCAAAATCTGCAGGGCAGGCTGTGAAGCTGACTAGTCCGATGGAGGGTCAGGATGAACTCCACAGGAGAGGCTCACCGGCCAAAGCAGGAAGAGAGCCTGTCTCTTCTGAATCCTCCTTAAAAGGCTTCTAGTGATTAGATTAAGCATCCCTCATGGCAGAAGACACTCCCCTTGGCTGATTACAAATGGAATCAGCTGTGGATGCAGCTGACGTGATCATGATCTAATTGTATGAAATGTCCTCATCACAACAGACAGGCCAGCACTTGCCCAACTAGACAAACAGGTACCACCACTTGGCCAAGTTGACACATGAAGCTGACCGGGACAATGTGTGTACATGTCCAAAGTTAAATTTAACAAAGAGGAACCATAGAAGATATTTCAAGCAGAAAAGATTTAATGAAGAGAATTTCACAGTTTAAAATATTTGCAGGTGAGCTTCAGGTATTTGTGTGACACCTGAGACTCAGAACTAGAGTTCTGCTGCTACGAAAGTCAGCATTACCTCATAGAGCTACTGTTAAAAACATTGAAAAAGTGATCCAATTATTCACATTAGAGATGTGAATAAAGCTGATCCTGGTAGGACTAAGGAAAATCAGACTAAAGGGTAAAGGATGATATTGACTGTATTTTCAAACTTCAACTTCTGTGTGAGACCAAAGGAAAAGATGTTTATGTAGTACAAAATTTATATTTTCAGAAGCACACTATCTCATTTAGCTTGTATGGTCAGCTTATTCAAACACCATAATTACATGGAAACTTGAATGGAGAGTGAGCCCTTATTTGTTTGTACAGGTTGGTGTGATGCCTCTTTACATCCCAAAATAATCTGGGCAGAAGATAAAAAAGTATTTGCAAAGTCCCCTTGAAGGACTGGGGGAAAAGATGAAAATATTAAAGTGCCCCACCTGGGGAAGACCTGATATTCTCACAAGCATTGGGCACTGCCAGTTTGACTGTTCATAAGGCTTGCCCTTATGAGACTTATTCCTGCAATGGAGAAACCAAGCCTGCGAATCACCCCCAGAGAACCTCTTCTGTTGCTCACATGTGGCCTCTTTCTCTTAGCCAAATCAGCAGGTGAGCTCACTGCCCTCCCTGCTACATAGGATGTGAGTCTCAGCGGTGGAAATATCCCTGGCAGGGTAGGACAGGGCTCCGAGGGATAAGCCTGGTCTGGACAACATGGGAGAGAGGAAAACTTCTGGACAAAAGGGGGAAGACAAATTGAAACAAAATAAAGTTTCAGTGGCTGAGAGATTCCACATAGAATGGAGATGTCATTCTGGCAGTTATTTGCATGCAGTAAAATAGTAGATTTCCCTTCTCAGTTTCTAGTGTATTGGAGTAGCTAGAGGGAAATATCTGAAACTGTGAACTGTAATCCAATAGCCTTGATTCTTGAAGATGATTGAATAACTATTGAGTTTTTAAGGTGTGACCATGGGACTGCGAAAATCTTGTGACAGATGCTCCCTTTAACCAACGTATGGAAAGATGAGTAAGAAAAAAAAGACAAAAATAAATAAACAATAGAGGGGAATATGAGGCATGGTCTCATATGGGGTGCTCTTTTTTATTTTTTATTTTTCTTATTTAAAAGTTTTTTTGGGAGTAATGAAAATGTTAAAAAATCAGTTGTCATGAATGCACAGGTATAAACTGATATTGTGACCCACCGATTGTACACATTGGACAACTATGTGGTATGTGAATATATAACTCAAAAAAGAGAAAAAAACACACAAAAATTAATGGTCTTTTAGGTATGTAGTCCTCTAACAATATAAAAAGGTGAGCCTGTTTCTGGCACATGTTAAATGAAAACGCAAATGTAGCCGTATGAAACATGTTTTCATAGAACCCATTTCTGAGCGATCTTACTTATGAAAACTAAAGAAATTGCTTATTCTAGAGACTCTTGACTTCTACTCTGGCAACAGATAGAGAACTAGATTCAGGAAAATAAACAGAGGTCATTTATTTTTATAGACAACATCCCATAAAATAAAACTTTGGAGACTTGAAAATTTAAGTCTTTTAGATTTTTTCAAAGGTATCACATTTGCTATGTTTCATAAGGTAACTCAAGCATATATAGACTAAAAACCATTTTATTGTTTTTGATCTTTTCCCCCTTCCATGTAAATATATTTCAGAGCTATAATGTTACAAGTGATAAGGTTTTTCAAAAGGTCACCCTTAGCAAAGAAGGGTGTTATATTTTAATCATTTTCCAGTCTTCTATTCCTTATATGTTTGTCATGTTGCTGATTTCCCTAGGGTGTTATTTCTCAGAATATAAAATATTACTGAAGATTTTTCATGAAAATGTTGTTTTATCATATAATCATTACTTATTACCCATCTATCAATCATATTACACCATTAACTAAATTTTCAATTTTCTTTGCACCAGGAATTCTATTGATAGACTAAAGAATATTTTGCTTAACAATATTATTTTAGAAGTGTAATTTTGGGTTGAAAGTCTGTAGGATTTCGACATGAATCCACTACTCAAAACACCATAGCACAAATTTTCAAATTATGATGTATACTTTCATCTATGACTTTTGGAAAAAACAATAAAAGAAAGAGTGAATCTAACTAATGGCAGTCCGCCATTCACACAATACAGACAAATCAAAAGATGCAGGCGTCAATAGCAAAAAAGATTGTTTTCCTCTATTCAGTGTTAGTCTTTGATTCACTAAATAATTTTACAAAACATTATTCCATGTCATACTTCCCACTTGGTTATAACTAAAGACCCATTTGATTCTACTTGCATGACAAAGATACATCACTTGCATGAAAGCAAGTTCCAGAGTCACTTGCTACTGTCAGTTCTAACACCATCCCAACAATACCACATATGCTGATTTCATCATCTGCAGCATAATACAACCAATACTCACCATGATTATTTTGAATCATCAATAAAAGCTTATAGTTACAATACATTTTTTTTTTTTTGCATGGGGAGGCACTGGGAATTGAACCTTGGTCTTAGGCATGACAGGCGAGAATTCTGCCACAGAACCACTGTTGCATGGCCCCTATAACATTCTTTTTTTACATGGGCAGGCACTGGGAATCTGACCCGGGTCTCAGCATGGCAGGAGAGAACTCTGCCACTGAACCACCTTTGCCTGCCCCCTACAATACATTTTTTAAATCAGAGAAGTATATATTATAAAAAGGACTTCATCAAAATATGGCTGAAATAGAAGTATACGGAAGCAGCCTGATACAATAAAGCTAAAACAGACTCTATAGCCAGCCTGACAAACCTGAAGTTCTGGTTCCTCCTTATTTGGTACATCACTTTGATAATTTCTTTGAGTGTTAGTTCGCTTACTTGTAAAATGGGGGAAGTATCACCTACCTTTAAGTATTGCTCTGAAGATAAGACAAAGAACATATACTGAAAGTGCTTCAAAAAAAAAAAAAAAAGGAGCCTTTACAATTCATAAACTTAAAAACCCAGAAACATGTCTGGAAAATTCTCCTTTGCAATGGCTTGCTTCCTGGTGCTTCCATCTTGTTGTTTGTTTAGGTCACTCAGCATTTTGCGATAAGGAGCACAGATGTGAGAATATCAGAATTCTGAATACACTTATCAGTTTTTCCATCTGGTTGGCTGGTTTCTTTTGAGGAATATGTTAAAAAGCCAAACCAAAACTTCATACCTAATGTTTGCATATTTGTTTATTTATTTAAAAAAAACATTAAAAAATATATGCGGGTGATGGAGGAAGAGATGATAGGAATACATGGAGAGTGCTGGGATTCACAGGTCAGGAAGCTGCTTCTCATATTTTGAATCCCATGAGTAGGCTCTGACATCCCCAGTCTGGTGATGGCAACGGCATCTAACCACTGTGTCTCTATTGCTTTGCTGGTCAGAAAGAAGATGGTCTTTGGGTCACTTCTACTCTCCAAATCTCCCACAAGTAAATCTGATTCACACCCAGAATGCTAGGAGCAAGCACATATGGCAATGTACTTCTGAGTTTTCTAACTTCTCCAATTAGAAGGGTGGAATGGAAGTTGAAAGGGACAATTCACAGTATCTGCCCCCAAAGAGCACAGAAAGATTTAAGGGGTTACTACATTTTAGGAGAGTTCCCTATTGATATTTGACATTTGGACTTCTCCTTGAGGAATATTTCATCAGTCTTCATCCTGCCTCCCCCCTCCAATTACCTTTCTAGTTTTGTCTCAGGCTTCTGACTGCTATTCTAGTCTGTGATGGAGTCCTACAACTTAATCCCTATGCTTGGGAAATAGCTTTTTTGGGGGTGTAGGAACTCAGATGGAAATTTAGTCTCTTGCTACACAAATTTCAATTTCAATTACTAGTCTCCAGTAGTCTTACAGAGGCCCTGACTAACGAACATTTAGTTTGCAACTGTAAGTAAATAAATGAATGAAGAATTTATTCAATCATATTGTATCTATATTTTATTTCCTTCTTCCCGACCCAAATAGCTTAAAAGTGTAGTTGATAATTCATGAAATAATGTGTAATTATTCAATATCAGAACATTAATGTTTTACAGAGGTAAAAAAGAACACTCTCTCTTGAATATACGCTGACAATCTCTAATCATGTCAGGCCAGAATCTAGCACAGGTGAGTCTACCTTCACATAAGCCTCAGAGATATGGCTGCTTTGTCTGTTCCTTGAAGGGCTAATTTCCCTTGGGATTTCATTTATGTCATTACTGAATGGGAAGTACTATGTGACTCACTATTCCCATGTTGGACATTGGATATTCACTTTCTTACATGCAGAAGGGGCTTTCTTATGTGGAACCCAACATTTTCCCTTCAGGGACTCAGGACATCCTTTGTCTTCTTCTCTGATGATCCTGCAGCAGTGCCTGGAAGTTCTGGGCCTTGAAGGTAGACCATACTGGGGTAGAAGGTGTTTTCCTTAAAAAATAAATTGTCTTTTTGGAGGTGATTCTATATTGACTTAAGGTCTTGTATTTTCAGTTCTCTTTGTATTCATATGAGATATCATATTGAAAAATGTATCTTTTTCTCTTGCCCTATTCTCCTACTGTGACTTTCAAGTACATTTTTTTTGTCAGTTCATTAGAAAAAGAAACTTGTTATTTCAACCATTTTTTTGTGACATGTGCAATACTCAGGTGGAACATTCTATTGCCTACCCTCAATTTATTTGTCAACACATTTCTTTCAATACTTTTTCTTCCTGATTTAGAGGGCTTGTGGCCTCCATTAGTGTTCCCACTGAATTTCTGTAGTTTAAACTCTTTGAGCTAAAATGATTTGTATTTCACATACCTGTGGCCACCATTTAGTATTTTAGATCCATCTACAGTCTAGATTCTTTAGCTCTATTGGAGAAGGTAATAGAAAATTGTTGCATCACTTTCCTTTCCCTAGGCAAGAAAGAGACAGATTCAGAGTAAAGAAGTAACTAATGACAGAAACAAGCGGTTTCAAATATAGGGAAATGTCATTAACATGGAAATATTGGGTAGAAAATTGCCAGAGTCATAAAATTATCTTGACTTTCTTTTTTCTTTTTTTATTGAGATATATTATACTCACATATCATTTAATCATCCAAAGTATACAATCAGTGGTTCGCAGTATCATCATATACCTGTGCATTCAGCATCACAACTGATTTTTGAACATTTTCATTACTCCAAAAAATAAAAATAAAAAGGAACACCCCAAATATCCCATACCTCATATCCCCTGTCCCCTTATTGTTTAACTATCTTTTGTCATTTTTTTCCTTACTCATCTATCCATACACTGGATAAAGGGAATGCCAGTCACAAGACTTTCACATTCACATAAACACACCTTAAAAGCTTTATAGTTATTTCATCATCTTCAAGAATCAACTTTAGTCAATTAGATTATAGTTCCATAGTTTTGGGTATTTCCCTCTAGCTACCCCAATACTCTAAAAACTGAAAAGGGATATCTATATACTACATAAGAATAACCTCCAGAATGACCTCTCCATTCTATGTGAAATCTCTCAGCCACTGAAACTTTATTTTGTTTCATTTGTCTTCCCTCTTTTGGTCAGAAGGCTTTCTCTCTTCCATATTGCTAGGGCCAGGCTCATCCCTGGGAGTCATGTCCCACCTGGGGGGTGGGCAATGGGTTCACCTGCAAAGTTGGCTTAGAGAGAGCTCCACCACTCAGCAACAAAGGAGGCTCTTTGGGGATGACTCCTAGGCATAATTATAAGTTGGCATAGCTTCTCCTCTGTGAGAATAAGTTTCATAAAGCAAGACCCCAGAGCAAGGGTCTGGCCCATCAAATTGGCAGTCCCTGATGCTTGTGAGAATATCAGGTCTTCCCAAGATGGGAAGTTTAATATTTCCACCTTTTCTCCCAGTCCCTCAAAGTAACTTTGCACATACTTTCTAATCTTCTGCCCAGATTACTAGGCGATGTATCAGGGCATGACACCAATTTGTACACACAAAAAAGATCTCACTCCTTATTTAAGATTTCATGTAATTATGGTGCTTGAATGAACCGACCAAAGAAGTTAAACATTTTGCACCAAATAAACATCTTTCTTTGGTCTCACACAGAAGTTGAAGTTTTAAAGTATAGTCAATATCATCCTTTACCCTTTAGTCTGATTTATTTAGTCCTACCCAGATCAGCTTTATTTACATCTTTAATTGAAGTCTGATAATTTTTTCAGTGTTTTTAACAGTTGCTTAATGGGTAACACTGAGTTTTAAAGCTGCAGGATTCTGGTTCTGAGTCTAAGGTGTCACACAAAAACCTGAAGTTCCAGGGAACGATCAGGTTATAGACAAAGAACACAGCATCTCAGAATTTAGAAATAACAGTTACAACTCTGGAATAGATGTGACTTCTGTAAGAGCTTATACTCTAGAGACCTTTACAATAGGCCTTCACCTGATAACCTATGCTCTTGATTTCAATTCTCAGCGTTTATACATTATAGTTAGTCCATATCAGTGAGGCGTTATAATATTTATCCTTTCATTTCTTGCTTATTTCACTCAATATTCTGTCCTCGAGGTTCAGTCACTTTCTTGCATGTGTCACAACTTCATTCCTTCTTGCAGCAGCTCAATAGTCCATCGTATGTATACAACATAGCTCCCTCTTCCATTCCTCAATCATGTATCCTTGGGCTCTCTCATCTATTGAAAATCATGAACACTGCCGCCATAAACATCACTGTGCAAACGACCATTCAAGTCTCTGCTCTCAGTTCCTCTAAGTATACACCTAACTACAAGGCTGTAGGAACCTGGGCAAACCCACACGTAGCCCCCTGTGGAGCCATCACACTGTCCTCCAGAGGGGCTGCACCACTCTACTTCCCTACCCAGAGTGACTAGATACATCTCTCTTTCTACAATAGAATGGTTTTTAAAGTAATTAGTTTATTTCATTTTAGTAAAGTTTGTGCAGAATTGGAAGAGAATTTAAAAGAGCTTCATTGTAGATGATTAAGGGAACTTGGAATTAATGGCAAATAATGAGTTTTTAATATTCACTAACTACTTTAAATATATATTAAATGCAAATGAGTGCTTCTAGTCTTTAAGAATATATTTGAACTATAAAATACTTGTCAACATTTATACGTGCTTTGAGTATTTAGTCTTGGTAAAGCTCTTCTTCCTCATGGGTAGTATTGATAATGTTCCAAACTATATTCCTAGGAAACTTTGTTCCAGGATATCTGTTACTATATTCCCCAAGTTCTTAGATCTTATATGTTGAAAGATGTAAACTGATTGAAGGTGAGAACATGTTGACAATTTAAGAAACAATACATTGTATTAACACATGTTTACTGGATGCTTGTGGTGATGAATTTTAATAATTTGCATCCAAATTAGATGTACTTCTTCCCTATCACTTTTAGAGCTTCTTTTACCTCCTTATTTCTCAAACTGTAGATCAAGGGGTTCAACATGGGAATCACAATACCATAAAATATGGAGGCAACTTTCATGTTGTTTTGGGAATTATTAGAATGAGGCTGTAAGTACATGTAAGAGAGGGTTCCATAGAAGATGGTGACTGCTGTCAGATGGGAGGCACATGTGGAGAAGGCTTTCTTCTTTCCTGCAGCAGAAGACATCTTTAGGATAGTGACCAAGATATTTATGTAGGAGAAGCTGATGACCAGTACAGTGGACATCAAGTTAAAACCCACAAAAACTGTTAGAAGCATGATGTTGATGTCAATGTTGGAACATGACAGGGCAAGTATTGGGGGAACATCACAGAAAAAGTGATTGATGGTATCAGACTTGCAAAAGGACAGTGAAAATGTGAATCCTGTGTGTACGGAGGAATTTATTGAGCCCATCACATAGGAACCAGCTGCCAGTTGGATGCAGACTATTCGGGACATGACTGTGGGATAGCGGAGTGGATAACAGATGGCTACATACCGGTCCACTGCCATAGCAGCCAGGAGGTAACAGTCAGTCGTTGCAAATGTTGCATAAACCCATAATTGCACTACACATCCCATGAATGATATTGATTTATTTCCTGAAATGAAGTTTTGCAACATCTTGGGAGTGATAGCAGAGGTATAACAGATATCAACAAATGCCAAATGTTGTAGGAAAAAGTACATGGGTGTCTGAAGTCTGGAATCTGCTTTGATGAGTAGGATCATTCCAATGTTACCCACCATGGAGGTCACGTAGATGAGTAGAAATATGATGAAGAGAACATGGCGGAACCTGTGTTGGGCACCAAATCCCAGAAGAAAGAATTCAGTCACTTCAGTGCCATTTCCATGTGTCATGGCTGCCAATGCCTGGGAATGTCCAAGGAAAGAAGGGAGATCTTTGTAACTTCTCAGATGTAAAATGCTCTTAAAGTTTCATGACATTTTTTTACTTGGATTTTCATGGCAAACATTCACAATGAGGCTTATTGCTTTTCAGATTTTTTGTATTTTCTTGATTTGAAATCACTGAGTAAGCAGGTATGGTTCAGCCATGGATTCATTTTCAATATTAAGAATATTTTCATAGAAGAACATTGAATTCTAATATGTGTTGTTCTGACAAACATAGATGAACACTTTCCCCATCATATTAAACAAATATTCATATTTGTATCAATTAATATGCAAATATGATTATGTACCTTTTATAAAGACTTACAATTTTTCTCAGGTATTTGCCATACTACTCCAGGTCCAAATGCATGAAATGAATAGCCTTAGTTATAGATGAATTCCCTGTGAGATACCTTTGAGGTCCACCTGTGCTTCAAAGCTACTTTTAAGAGTGTCTTTCTTTGTGCTACTGTCCTTAGCACATCTAGGTGACACCTTTTATAAGCAAGATAGATTTCATACATATATATAATATATCCATTTGTATATATATGTGTATATATATATATATATATATATGCCAATATGTACACTTCTGAGTAAAAGTCTTACATATCCCATTGCATTATTTTTCTTTTGGGCTATAATCTAGTTGCGAGAAAATCACCTTACAACAAGTTCTTTGTTTTTTACTTCTGGAAAAGCTACCTCTGTGCCTACGATGTGTGCTGCTGACATGATTTCACAGATGATGTTTCAACCCCAAACTCTCTGATGCCAGTTTCTTACTTCTTAAATCCCATTCTGCGTTGCTATCACCGCTCATTGTGGAGCACTGAGTCATGGACTCTTAATAGGACACAGATCACCTTGCTGCTCATTAACATAGGTCATTTGTTACAGACACAAAACTCACCAAACTTATAGTCACACCTGTGATAATACTATAATCCTGTATAATATAATTCTGCCATAATATTAATTCTGCTCAGTGGAACATGGCAAAGGTAATGTATGTTATTTCAAGGCTTTAATCACACTCCCCAGCCAGCCAGAACAATTCCATTAAGCCTTTCAATTCCACTTCTTCCTTACGTGTTGGGTGAATACTGCATTGGGGGAAATTTGGAAGCTGTATTTTAGATGTGCTAGATGATTTAGAGGATGCTCTGTTAAATTTGAATTTCAGATATATACTACAAATGATTTTTTTATTGTAAGTATGGTCTAAATATCACATGGGACACACCTATGTGTGAAAAATTATTCACTGTTCCTCTGAAACTCTTAACTAGTCATTTTTCATTTATACTTGCTAAGTGACAACCTTACATGTATTGCCGTGGCTATCTTCTTTAGGCTGGATTCCTGAAAGATCATGAACAAGAGTGCCCTACCTGCAACCCCTTTCCTCCACTGGATATTTTAGATACTTATTTAAGTAGAGAAGTCATAGGTTTATAGCAAAGTCAATGTAAAAAATACAACGTTGCCAAATAACCCTGTATTGTTGACACTTTGCAATAATGTGGTACCATTTTCAAAATTGATGAAAGAATATTAAGACATTACCATTAACTACAGCCCATAGTTTAAAATAGGTGTGTTTTGTCCCCTATACACCCTATTATTAACACCTTGTAATGGTGTCGTACATTTATTATAAATCATGAAAGATCTGTCTTATATTTGTTATGTTAATCACAGCCATTGTCTACATCAAGGCTCTCTCTGTTTTACTGTTCTATGTTTTATCTTCTAACCTTCCTTCTAGTAACTTACAGGTCCCCAAAGTTCACCTTTCAACCACATTCACACACACAATTGAGCACTCACAATAATGTGCTGCCGTCACCACTATCCATTTCCAAACATTTACAATCAACCTAAATGGAAATTCTGCACAAAAATAATCTACAACTCCCCTTTGTCTAAACCCATTCAATCCCCTGGTAACCCACATGCTAGATTCTAACTCGATGAATTTGCTTAATTTAATTAGTTCAAATCAGTGAGGTTATATAATATTTAACTTTTTTTGTCAAGCTTATTTCACTCAAACTGTTTTTGTCAAGCTTATTTCACTCAAGACAATGTCTTCAAGGTTCATCAATGTTGCATGCATCAGAATTTCATTCCTTCTTGTTCCTGAATAATATTCCATATATATATATATGTATGTCACATTTTGTGTATCCATTCACTGGTCAATGGACTCTTGGGTTGCTTCCATCTTTGGGCATTTGTGAATAATGTTGCTAAAAATATAGAATACTTCAGAATTTTCATGCCATTTTTTGTGCAGGGACCATGTGTGGTTCCAGTTTTATTGTATGTGCTGACAAAGCCTGCAACCTCCATTAGATTTTCTGTGAATGGAACAACTATTGTGATAAGTCATTGAGATTTAAGGATTATTTATTATAGCAGCCAGTCTTATTTTAACAAATACTCATTGCATTATGTTTTTGAATATTCATAAATTACCTTGGGCCTCCTGTCCATGCAATTTATAATATTGCTAATGTAAGAACTCAGCTCTGTGAGTTGTGAGTCTGTTGATTGGTTCGGAATGCACCATTTAGTGAAAATAATTAAAAAGCATTATTGATACATTTCAAAATGTTTTCCCAAACTTCCACTCTATATCCTGGAATACTGTAATGTTTGTGAATTTTGCACAGTTATTAAATTAAGCATTTAAAGAAGGCCTCTAAACCTAACCAGTACTACTGGCAAAAATAGCATCATTAAGTGGCAGTTGTACCTGGGCTGTGTAGCTACAAAATAATAGAGTCAATTCTATACAAGTTATTCAAGCAAAATATTGATATTTTATCAGAAACTTTACATCTAAATGAGTATTGTCCAAAGTGCTTTGGATGCAGAATATTTAACACCAGCAATTGGTGCTGTTAGCCAAATAGTGTTTGAGAATTCTTATTTGGAGTTGTTTTCAGAATGTAAATTTTAGTCTTGAATAGAAATCAGTAGTGCAATTATTGAATCCTTGAGAGGTATTTGAAACAAATGTGGGCACAAAATTGGCAAATTTAATTTTGAAAACTCCTTCAACCTTCTGCACCAGGCTGAGTAATGTAGAAGACAGTGAGAAAAACAAGACTATACAGAACACCTGGAAATGTTACCTAAAATATAGTAAAGATTATTGTAAAGTAATACCAGGTTCACAGGTAGGTAGGGAAATTGCTTATCAGCTCCAGATTGAAAAGGAACTTTCAAACCAATGTGGATGGTCTGGGATGAGGTCTGCTCTGCCTGAAGGAATTCTTCCATCAAGGAAATTTAGATCTTAATTTAAAGAGCTAAATGGGGGGTAGGGAATGATGTCTTGGATACACAGAGCACATGGACTCAAATATAGTTCAGACCCTTGAGGGCTACCAGCTTGGTGAAGAATGTCTTAGAAAAAAACCTCTGATGGGTTGCAATACAATTGAAGCAAAAATGAAACTGATGTGCCCACCTCAAGGACCCATGCTGAAGGACGTAATTCAATTAGATATTTATACACATGAGTGCAGGCGACTTTGATCAGGAAAGTGGTTCCAAAATTCAACAAAGCGCTATAAAAATAAGTTTTATTTAAAAGAAGTTCCATCTGCTTTACAAGAGGTTAGAGACACAGGGATTGCTTTTTAGGGTTAAGAAGTGTCCATTTGGTCCCCCCCCCCAAAAAAAATTTAAGCATCTGATATGTTGAAAATAATGTAAAAAAAATCATTTTTACATTGTGAAAAACATAAAAGACTGTAAAGTCTTTTATCCCGGTGAGTTAAGTGGCATTCAAACTCTTCAAGATATACTCAGTTTTTAGTTTGATTTTCTATGATCAGTGTCAAAATGAACAGTGTACAAATGGAGATGCAAAGCAGATACCGTAGTTTAATTTAAGGAGGTATCTCACCTGGTTTGAGGATCTAGAAACCTTTTTATAAGGAAGTGGCAGGTGCATGGGTGGTTCAGTGGTAGAATGTTCGCCTTCCATGCAGGAGACCCGGGTTCGATTCCCAGACCACGCACATAAAAAAAAAAACAAGTAAATGGTTTTTAATTTGACTCTAGACATATGTCTGTGATTTTACCAGCTGGAGACCGTAATGCCAGGAAAGGCACCTCCAAATTGAGGAGGTAACTTGAGTAAAATCATGGTGATGTTGCCCCACAAGCTGAGGGGGAAAGGCAAAGTCGACCCATGGTTTTTTATAATTAGGGCAACATTGCTCTAATTTGCAGCAGTTTCTGCATTGAACCACAGAAAATCTTCAGAGATAGTCTTAACGAAAGCAAACATTGATTCTAGACCTGGTCTCTCTTTACTCCAATCTGCTAGCTAGTTTTTAAGGCAAATTATTTCACTGAAAGCATTTAATGGCTATCAACAATAGCCACTGCTTTAGGTTTTGAATGTCTGAAGTGTTCCTAACTGACTCCATTTGCAGTTTGCTACTCCGTTTCCACTTCAGATTTTCTGTAGGTGAAATGCTGCACAAAACCAAAGATAATCTCCCTGGTGAATTTCTCCAATTTCTGGAGAAAATTCTCCAATTTTCCTTCCAGACACTACAGAAATGTATGTCTAGTTAGAAAAAAAAATACAATAGGAGTTCCTTCTTTAAAGTCAGATTCATTTTAGAATACTCCTTTCTATACCTGCTGCAGGCTGGTGCATGCCAGAGTGATACTGTTGCATCTGCTACAAACAGTGGATATTGTGAGTGTGAATAAATCTGGACTTATTCTCAAGAGAATTTCAGACTCTTGAGGCTGGTTTGAGGGCTTAGAGTTGAAAGTCTCAGTTGAGACTTCTTTCTTTTTTTACAATTTAAAATTTTTCTCCTTTGGGATAGTAACTTGTTTGCTTTCATGTGCTTAGGGACCATCTCTGGTTTCATGGGTTTAAGGATTTGAATCATTCCTTCACTTATCCAATTAGTATTTATGAAGTGCTCATTACGTTTGAATTTGGACCCTGATTATCTACCAAGTACCAGGCACCGTCCTGGTTGCAATTTGATGGAACAAATGCTGACTGTGCCAGAAGGCAATCCAGGCTGAAACTGCTGGCGGTAATCAGAGCTGCTCCCCACGTGTCATCCCATCAACCATCCCACCATATTTTGACCACTGACAGTTCACAGTCACTCTTGCCCCAAGTCTTGAGCATGCCTAAGAGGAAACTAAAAATCTCATTTTTGGGCAGGCAACAGTGGCTCAGTGGCAAAATTCTCACCTGCCATGCCAGAGACCCGGGTTTGATTCTTGGAGCCTGCCCATGCCAAAACAAAACAAGACAAAAAAACCTCATTTTTAAAACTAATGAAGGCTTTGCTTTTTCTTCCTCAAGAACAATGAAGTCCCTATTCGAATGCCTCACTAAAGCCCAGTTACTTTTATTTCTCTTTCACATGCTCCCTACTCTCCACCCCCCTTTTCCTTGCTTTACTTCATAGTAAGCTTGTTACTTTGGCTCAGGATTATAACTGTAACCTCCTAAACAAGTCTCTCCATCTCACTAAAATGCACATCTGCTGTTGCATCTTCCTGGACTAAATTCCATCAATGACTCCCCATGGCTTTCAGGATAAAGTTCAAACTCCTTGGCCCGGAATAAAAGACCCGTCACAATTTGCACACTGCTGTCAGCTCCAGGCTTAACGGGGCAGCACTGCCACTCTTCAAAGGCATGTCGTTTTCCAACTCTTGCTCCAGAGCTCTAGAGGTCTGCATGAAAACTCTTTTATTTGGCCTTGCCAAAGTCTCAACATAATGTTTTTCTAGCACAGATACCTCTCACATCATGGGATCTATGGAACCTTAAGTTCAGGATGAGAGCTGCTCTCATAACAAAGCTTGGACGTTCTTCAGTGCCCTTTTGGTTCTGGTCCCCACCTTTCAATTCCTTCAATAAATGTATTGGAGCAGCATTCTCAAAGATGCTATATGCTGCTTCTAAAACTGAAAGATTCTACCGAGCATTGTGCCTCTTTCTTAGTGGTAGGAATTGTAAACTCTAATGTCTAATTAGATATCAATATCTAATATTCAAACTATCCTTAGTGAGTTTCTCTTTTAGTACTTTCAGGTCTGATATGGTAGAACTGGCAATTTTATAAACTATAGCAGTATCAGAATCTCCTGGGAAGCATTAAACATTCCCCATTTTAGATGTACTGAACCCAAATCCATAGAAATCGCTTCAGAGATATATGTTCTTTTAAAAAGTCTGAAGTTGGAGATGCAAGGGTGGTTCAGTGGCAGAATTCTTGCCTGCCATGTGGGAGACCTGGGTTCAATTCTCAGTTCATGCACGTCCCCAAAACCAACCAACCAAACAAAACAAACAAAAAACAAAATGAACAAGCAAAACTTCAATAAATGGTGTTGCAATAATGGGAAACTCACGTGAAAAAATAATGAAATTTCACCCTGCCATACAAAATACAAAAAAAAAAAAAAAAAGTCCCCAGGTGATATTGTTGCAGCCAGTAGTTTGGTATTTGAATACTATAGACACTGTCCATATGGTCGCTTCATTTGTGTATTATTTACTAAAAATCTACTGCAGGTAAGACTTAGTACTAGGTACAATGGAGCAACAAATTCTGATACTTGGGGTCTTCTTAAATGCATGACTACTTCACGCCTCTGTAAACCTGTTACCATTATGCTGAGATGGTTGGAGTTCAGCTGCTTATTTCTCACTTGCTTGTTATTTTCTGGAGCCTTTCTGGGTCATATAGAACAGAAAGTAACCAGATATTTGATAGCATATCTGTTAAACTTGAATTCAACGAAAGGGAACCACACAAGATATTTCAAACAGAAAAAGATTTAATGAAGAGGTTTTTATCTTTGAAAATATTTTTAGGTGACGGAGGAACAAATGAGAGGAACACATCAAGAGTGCTGGGATTCAGAGGTCAGGAAGCTGCCTCTCATTTTCTGATGCACATGAGTAGACCCTGGAATTCCCAGTCTAGTGATGGCAACCACATCTAGCCACTTGTGTTGCTTTGCTTTGCTGGCCAGAAAGAAGTCAATCTTTAGCCGACTTTTACTTTCCAAATTTCCAACGAATACATCTGATTTCCACCCATAACGCTAGGTGGAAGCACAAAAGTTGAATGTACTTCTGAGCTTTCAAAATTCTCTAATTGGAAGAAGAGTGGAATGGAAGTTAAAAGGGACAATTCATAATATCTTACCATCTTTTAGGAGGATTTCTCTTCTAAACTGTAAGAGAAGATAAGATATTCTATGAGAAGGGAAAAAATAACATAAAAAATAATGGTTGATCTTTGAGCTTCTGCTTCATGGATTGTTTTTCATTCTTCATTCTGGCTTACCCTCCAGCTACCTCTATAGTTGGTTGTCTTGGCTTCTGGAAGCTATTCTAGTCTGTGAATGAGTCCTCTACAACTTTCCTTGGGAAATACGGTGTTTTTTGGGGGGGAAGAAACTCAGATGTTTCTTCAAGTCTCTTGATGAGACATGGTTTCTGTTTCAATTATGAGGCTCCAGTGGCCTTATATATGAAGGAAATAAATGAATGAATGATGAAGAATGATCCAATCACCTTTGGTCTATGTGGGAGCCCAGGGGCTGAGCTGTTCCCTGAGCCTTTGTGAACCCCTAAAGCATGCAGCCACTTGTATGACCTGGATCAGTTAATGTAGCTAACCTCCTAACAAAGGAAGAATGAACAAATGATCAATGTACTCAAGCAACCAGACCCCTCTCTGTGTAAGATGCTCATCTATACCTTATAACCCCCTTCCCGGAATCATGTTTACTGTTAACCTGCAATCTTTTTCACGAGACCCTTCTGCTGTTTTTGTCTCCGGCCCCTATAACTGGCCCTGTTGATTCCTGCCTAATTGCAGAATACTTTCACACTGAGGTCTGTACTGGCTAATGTCAGAGCAGCTTGGTTCCCTGACTGACTCCCTTCTTTCACTCCTGTGAGTAAATTCTTATAATAAGGTTTACGGCTCAGTTCATGCCTAGTGCTTTATTTCATCTCCGGGCTGGAAAGGCCCCTGTGGGCTAGGGCAGTCCATATTTGCCTTCCTTCCTCTGGAGCCAAATTGCCTAAAAGAGTAACTAATGAGATGTTAAATAATGGGTAACTATGCAACTTCAGGACATTACTACTTCACAGTGTAGAAATGAACCTAGACTCTTGAATTTATGCTAACTGTTGCTAATTAATCTCAGGACAGGTCCTAGCACATCTGATTCTACATTTGCATTGGAGATACTGCTGCTTTGGTTTATTTGCTGGAAGGTCCATTTCCTCTTAAGATTCCCAAGCAAAGTACTATGCGACTCTCCATTTTGCTCCATTCCCTTTGGGCATTGGACATTCTTGCATATAGAAAGGGTTTTCTTAAGTGGAACCCAACATTTCTCCTCCAGAACCTAAGTGATCCTTTATCTACTTTTGTAATGATGCTGTAGTAGTATCTGGAGGTTCTGGGCTTCGAAGGCACATGAACCCGCTCTGGTATAGAAGACTTTTTATTCTTTTAAAAATAAAAAGTCTTCTTGGAGGAGATTCTATATTGACTTCAGTTTTTGTTTTCTCTCTTCTCTTAGAATTTATGTGGGGTATAATATTGAAAAAATGTACCTTTTTCTCTTGCCCAATTCTCCTTTTATTTTTACTTTTAAGTACATCTTTTTGGTATGTTCATTAGACCCCCTGGTGTTACTTTGATGGGAAACCTGTTCTGTCAACTAGTTAGCATATTTGCAATATTCAGTTGGTAATTTCTATTGCCTACCTCAATCTATTTGTCAGTGTTTTTCTAGCAACACTTTTTCTTCCTGATTTAGAGGGCTCATGGCCTCTGTTGGAGTTCCCACTGAGTTTCTGTACATTAAATGCTCTGAACTAAAATGATGGGTATGTATCTCATTAACAGATGGTCACCAGTTAGGATTTTAAATCTATCTACATTCCAAATCCTTTCTCTCCATGAGAGAAAAAAATAGAAAATTGTTGCACCACTCTCCTTTCCCTAGTCTAAGAAAGAGATAGATTCTGAATAAAGAGGCAACTAATGACAGAAATCAATTTTTTCAAGTGTTAAGAAATGCCATTATCCTGAGAATATAAGGTGGAAAACAGCCTGAGTCATAAAATGTTCCTTTTTGTTTAATTAAAATGCTTTTTAAATAATACATTTATTTTACTTTTAAGTTTGTGCAAAATGGGAAAAAATTTAAAAGAGCTTCGTTGTAGATGATTCAAAAACTTGGAATTAATGGAAATTGATATACTTTTAATACTCACTATTTAGTAATTTTTAATACTTATGTACAAATAAGAGTACTGTAGTCTTTAAGGATATTTTTGAAATTTATTTGCACTGTTAAATACTTCGCAAAATGTATACATGGTTTAGATATTTACATACTCTTGATGAAAGCCCTTTACACAGGCATAAGTATTGAGACTTATTTCTCAATATATTCTAGGGAAAATTAGACCCATGAAAACTTCTTACTATATTGACTACATTCTTAGGTCTTATATATTTTTAAATGTAGCATTGATCAAAGTTGAGAGCATGTTCTCGATTTAAGAAATACTAATCCTATTAATTCATGTCTATTGGAGGCCAGATGTGTTGAGTTTTAATAATTTGGTCCAATCAAGAAGAATGTCTTAACACTTTTAGAACTTCTTTTACCTCTTTATTTCTCAAAGTATAGATCAGGGTATTCAATATGGGAATCATAATACCATAAAATATGGAGGCAACCTTCGTTGTTCTAGGAATTATTAGAACGAGGCTGCAAGTACATCCAAAAGAGGGTTCCATAGAAGATGGTGACTGCTGGCAGGTGGGAGGCAAAGTGGAGAAGGCTTTTTACCTCCTTGCAGATGAAAGCATCTTTAGGATAGGGACCAGGATGTATATATAGGAGAAGATGACGACAGACGCAGTGAACGTCAAGTTAAATCCCACAAAGACAACAATTAGCATTATGCTGATGTCAGTGTTGGAACATGAAAGGGCAAGAATTGGGGGAACATCACAATAAAAGTGATTGATGTGTGGGACTTACAAAAGGATGGAATAAATGTAAAACTTGTGTGTACAGAGGAATTTGTTGAGCCCATCACATAGGAACCAGATACCAATTGGATGCAGACTATTTGGGACATGACTAGAACGTAGCGGAGTGGATAACAGATGGCTGCATACTGGTCCACTGCCATGGTAGCCAGGAGATAGCAGACTCTGTCGGCAAATGTTGCGTAAACCCATAATTACATTACACATCCCACGAATGATATTGATTTATTTTCTGATATGAAGTTTGCAACATTTTGGAAGTGATAGCAGAGGTATAACAGGTATCAACACATGCCAAATGCTCTAGGAAAAAGTACATGGGCATTTGAAGTCTGGAATCTGCTTTGATGAGTAGGATTGTCCCATTATGTAGGTCATGTAGAGCAGTAGAAATATGATGACAAGGACATGGCGAGACCTGTGTTGGGCACCAAACCCCAGAAGAAAGAATCCTGACACTTCAGGGCTATTTCCTTGTGTCATGGCTGTCAGTATCCAGGAATGATCAAGAAAAGAAGGGAGATCTTTGAAACGTCTCAAAATTAAAATACTTTTAAAGTTTTATGTCACTTGTTTGACTTGAATTTTCATAGCAAATATTCACAAAAGAGTTTATTGCTTTCCAGATTTTTTTTTCTTTTTTGAAATCACTGAGAAGCAGTTATAATTTAGCCATGGATTCATTTTCAAAGTTAAGAATATTTGCAAAGAAGACTGAATCTAATATGTGTGGTTCTAACAAACATAGATGAAGATTTCTCCCATTATATTAAACAGATATTCATATTTGTACAAATTACTATGCAGCTATGAAGATATGATTATGTACAGTTTACAAAGACCTAATTTTTCTTAATTATTTGCCACATAAATCTGGGTCCAAACTCTTGACATTAGTAACCTTAGATAGAGAGGATTCTTCTGTGAAGTATCTTTAAGGGTCACATGTATTTTAAGGCTACTTACAAGAGTTT
>PVIY010036760.1:0-25206 GCA_004026745.1 Myrmecophaga tridactyla | reverse complement strand
TCTCATTACTTCTAACTTCATCAATAAGTCAATAAACTCACATGTGCCAATAACTTTTGTAATAATTGTTATGAATCAAATGGCTTAGATAGACAGAAGGCCCCATTTGCTCCGACTCCCCACACTCAGGGCCAGTTATGGCAATAGGTATCACCAACCAAGGGTGGAGCATGATGGAGCTAACAGAAAACAGAAAACTGACCTAACCTTTCGTGGCTGATTGAACTTCACCCACCCTGGCAACCTAGAGAGCCCTATCTGCCGATTCCAAACAATTTCCAAAACATACAAAACATTTAACCACTGACTTCTAACGACAAAGACATTGTTCTTTTGTAGATTTCAGCAAGCTCTGTTCTATAAATATGCCCCTCTCCCTCCCCTTAGCACGGCTCTTGGTTCAGTCTGTCCTCCAGGCGTGACTGCCCCTGGGGCGGTCCCACTCAAGCTTTCTAACAAAGCTTGTCTGATCTGTTGAGATCTAACAGGTCCTTCTTTTCAAACATTCTCCTCCTCTGCACTCCTTCACTTTCCTTTCAGAGCACATGCAAAGCACCAAGCCCTCTAGAGCCAAAACGCATATGAACTCCAATTTCTACTCCTCACAACCTCTCTGTTGGGTAAGATGTTTTATTTTCCTTCTTTTTTTAATCAACATTTAAAAAGAGGAATAATTGAGGTTCAAAGAGACTATGCAACTTGGCCAAGGCCACAAAGGTCATAAGAATCAAGTATAGATTAAGATCTAGTTTGTCCAGTTCAAGAACCCAAATGCTCTCTTGTCAAGCCATGATCTTGAGTTATGACAAAACAAAATTCTTTTCTTTTGCATGGGCAGGCACTGGGAACTGAACCTGGGTCGCTGGCATGGCAGACGAGAACTCTGCCTGCTGAGCCACCGTGGCCTGCCCTAAGCAGAACTCTTTAAAGCAGTCATCTGGAAGGTAAGACAAGTATGGAAATAATGATGATACTACTCAAAATATCTTTTGGGGTCACCTTGTTTGAAATGGCTTACTAGAGTGTTTAACAAATGAAAATAACAATGGCTAAAAATCATTATCCTTATAAGTGGTCAGGGGCATTGGCATTGGCTAATACCACTTTATTTTTCTCTGCATCGGTTGTTTGATCCTGTGGAGATGGAGGAAGGTTAAAGGGAAAGTGGGGAAGGTTATGTGGTGCTGGGATAATGTCTGGAGTCAGTCCAAGAGGAGAATAGTGGATTAAGCTTCATTTTTGTGCTCTCTGTTCTCTACCATAATGAGTATAGTTAATTGATAACATAGATTTAATTGCCTAAGAGCTATAAAAGAAAATTGCTGGACATCACACTGCTATACACCAAGGTCTACTTATATGGTACATTTAACTTTTCAAAGTACTTTATATGAATTATATGATGTCATCTGCTTCAAGCAGATGTGGGGCTGATTGGGGATGCAATTTGTCAACTCTGGACTCTGTATTTATTTGTAGTCTGCAAACATGTGCTCATAGGATATAGTGCTTGTAAGGATTCTAAAAGTCACCTAATTCAACTCCCTTGATTTACAGATAAGGAAACTAGCATTCAGAAATGTTAAATGACTCACAGAGTTGGATGGTGAATTTTTAGGAGACCCATAGCTGGAAACCCAGTTTTTATTTGTAGGGTCATCTGTTGATATGCTCTTTGTTGTTGTTATTCATTTTTTGCCCCTTGTACCTCCCCTTTAAGTTCAGGCAGCAGCTAAGCCTGCCACTTACAGGGTTGCGGGAGAACAACAGAACAAAAGGGCCAATGATCTGCAATTGCTATACCTTAGACTTGTAAACCATTCTAATAAACCTTAGGTCAAGAGAATGAGCTTTTAGAGTTAGGTGTTGTGAGTTTGCACTCTGCCCTACTCAAGGTTGGTTCTTCCATGTATGGGGGGAGGCAATGTAAACAGCTAGATTTCAGAATTCACATATAGAAGGTAATAGGACCTGTACTGCATTTTAGAAGCAGCAGCTTTGGAGGTGTCATTCATATCCCAATATTGGAGCAGCAGAACAGAATTAGTTACATGGATTTTTTTTGAGTCAGAGTAGGTTCGGGATGGCTCTGTCTAGAAACCTTAGATCTGGGATTCAAACTCAGATGGGGTAAGTTCATAGCTTATGCCTTTAACACTATCCTCTCTGACTCCAGCATTCCAGAAAGACAACAGACAGCTGGAAGTTTTGGCAGCTACCCTGTTTAGTTGGAGCAATCACCCTATAACAGCCATATCCACCCTGCTTCTCTCATTTACGTGACCTGCTTTAGCCCCATATCCATTTACCCGAGGTTGTGATCTTGTCAATTGAAATAATCAAAGATAGGAATCAAACTTAATATTTATTTATTGCAGGTGCTGAATTTTATCCTAAATGTGATAAAATATGGGTCAAATACAGCTCCTATTTTTATGGTATTTATGATTTTTTGGCTAGCATATATACATGGAATATAACTTAAAATCCAAAGATATTCATTGAAGGGTAGGACAAACCAAACAATAAGTTACCAAGGAGTTCAGAATTCGATCTAATGTAAAATTTCATTGACTTCTTGTGACATTTTGAATCTGTTGTAGACCCCAGAAAAGCAATGCCCTTTAATCTTCATTCAATACTTCTGGGTGAGAGCTTTTTGATTGTGTCCATGGAGATATGACCCACTGAATTGTGGGTGGTAACTTTTAATTAGATGATTTCCATGGATGTGTTTTCCACTTGGAGAGAAATCCTGAACTTCATTGGCCTTCTTGAACCAAGGTATCTTTCCCTGGATGCCTTAGATTGGACATTTTGCTTTAATTTGGACATTTCCATGGCCTTAGAGCTGTAAACTTGAACTTAACAAATTCTCCTTTTTAAAAGCCATTCCATTTATGATATATTGCATTCCAGCAGCATGCAAACCAGAACATCCCTCTAGCCACAAGGGCAGGGTCTTTGTTTACTTACTGCTGTATCTCAAGTGTCTATGTAGTGCCTGGTAAAATACATGTGCTGGTTTCAAAGTGTTGTGTACCCCAGGAAAGCCATGCCCTTTAATCCTGATTCGATATTGTAGGGTTGTTTCCATGGAGATTGACCCACTCAACTGTGGGTGTGAACTTTTGATTAATGGAGGCATGATTCTGCCCATTCAAGGTGGGCCTTGACTAGTTTATTGGAGTCCTTCAAAAGGGGAGACATTTTGGAGAAAACACAGTTGCTTCAGAGCTGAAAGAGACAATGACATTTGGAGATACTTGCAGTGCTGACGGAGAAACATACATTTAGCGATGCAGAGCTCAGCTGACATCACCATGTGCCTTCCCATGAGCTGCTAAGCAAGCCAGAACCCAGAGTTGTGTCCTGGAAGAGCTTAGTGAAGGTCCACTACAGAGGAAACCAATGGCATCACAAGCTGGACACGACGGAACCAAGAACAAGGACCAGCAGACACCAGCCACATGACTTCCCATGTGACAAATATCAGCCTTTCTTGAGTCAAGGTATCTTTCCTTGGATGCTTTAGTTTCAACATTTTTATGGCCTTAGAACTATGAAATTATAACGAAATAAATTCTCTTTTTAAAAGTCATTCTATTTTTGGTATATTTCATTTCAGCAGCAGTAACAAACCAAAACAAAATAGTTGCTCAAAACATATTTTTGAATGAGTATATAAATGAATGAGTCTTATCTTCAAGATTCAGTTTAATTTCTGATTTCTCTTTTCAGCATTAACTACCTCTATTTTGTATGTTTAATGAGAAAGCATACTGAAAGTAAGCGTTATAAAGCAACAACAGCAAAAAATAAACTATAATGGCAGTTCAAAAACAGGATCATATCTGGTTGAGGAAGAGCAATGGTTTAATAGAAGTTACATTTGAAATAGACCTGAAAGAACTGGTAACATTTTAGGGGGCAGAGGTAAGAGGAAAGAATTTCCAAACTCATAAGAATGAGTCAGAACAAGCTATTTGTACTATATGCCTTAACGTTTGCCAGCTGCTGAGAGTTTTGAGCAGGTGGATGTTGATT
The DNA here is from genome assembly GCA_004026745.1 of Myrmecophaga tridactyla. Classification (NCBI taxonomy): domain Eukaryota; kingdom Metazoa; phylum Chordata; class Mammalia; order Pilosa; family Myrmecophagidae; genus Myrmecophaga; species Myrmecophaga tridactyla. The sequence continues at coordinate 21,159 of PVIY010036760.1, read as the reverse complement.
TTCTTTTGACATTTACTTGGCTTAAGAATATAGCTGAAAATAGATCAATGCTATAAAGAAATGAATAACTAAAGCAAAAGTGAAATTCTGGCTTTGATTTGTTTGCAGGTTGATGTTTGATGATTTCTCAGGCTTGCAACCTCATATAACCAGACAGTTCTATCAAATTCATCTCTTTTTCCCAAAATTGGTCAGAAAGAATGAGCTAGGAATCAGAATGCATGAACTCAGACTCAATCAGTGAGTGTGGTCTTGGGCAAGTCACCTACTAAGTTAGAGCTACCTCCCTAAAAAAATGATTAATAACTCCATGCCTTCTTTACGACACTTGAATGACCAATTGAGTGAACATACTGGAGGAATTCTTTGTGAATGGGAAAGTGCTCTGCCAAAGAAGGGTGGCTTCTGTCCACCATTCTATGCTGCTCCCAGCCTGCTTCAGCAGCATAATGATGATGTATGAATGAGAAAAGATATAGTGATATGGAACTGTATTTTATTATTCACTGTTTCTCTTCTTAAAAGTGCAATAATTGCCTGAAAGGAAAAGTGACATTGTGCCTTTGTGTGCTTCTCAGGTTGCAAGGGGGCATTTCTTTCTATTTGCTAAGAAAGCCTTTAACAAGGGTAAAAAGATTCAAAGCCAAGTAGGATATTGACATTTATGGAATCTATGTCCAAGAATAAATGTAGTATAAGTACTGTTACATAAACAGGGATTTGGATGTTTAGCGAACAATTATGGAAAAAGGCATTTTGTACTCCGAGCAAAGGAGAATTATTATGAAAGGTATATGACATAAAAAACAGAGGATCCTCTAAAGAAGAAATAATTGAACTATAAATCATCAGCCTTATGGTTGGTATAAGCTGTGAGAAGTCACTCATGATAGTGAGCAATTTGAACATGTCCTAGGAATTTACAGACTAAAATTTCAAGTTACAAAGGGATTGTGGTTGAAAACTGAGCTAACTCATGCATCTTGAACGTCTGTGTTCCATGCATGCCGCATATTCCATTTCCATGTCAAATCTACTCTATACATAGAAATTTACCTACCCTACTTTCCAGTCTCAGGAACTTTCTTACTACTCATGTGGTGACAACTGATAAGGAATTGATAGATGTGTCCCTCACCCCAAGAAAGCATGTATTTTAATTGAACCTTCAGAAAATGGATTTAGCACATAAGCACTTCAAATAGTGAGAATTTTAGTCATAGAAAACCAATGAGAGAGATTTTGCAAGCATTTGCAAGGTACTCCTTAAAGCCACATTAAGGCTAAATTTCATGATATCTGATGAAACAATTCCAAAATTGCTTACAAAGAATCAGTATTAATAAAAGATCACCAAAGTGTTTATGGCAGGAGTCAAAAGTTCAAACACTTGTGGAGTCCAATCAGGTAACATAATTACGTGAAGTAGTGGGGTGTAATACAATAAGGAGTTGTGGAGGTTGGGGTGAAATAGGGCAAAAGTCAACCACATAAATATAATATACACTAAAAATGAAACACCAGCTTCCAAGTTTCACTTGGGGATGCAAAGCTGGAAAGACCATTGCTCCCATTATTACAATGAGAAAAGTAACAAGAACTGAAAATTCAGAAGTTTTCATAAATCCATTGGGAAGTGTTTGTCACAGAGCATCCAGTGGTCCAGAGTCTAAGGAGAAACAGGGACTTGCACAGAGAGCTGAAATGGGAGCTCTGACTTATCTACAGTTCAGGCCACCGGACACCAGTAAAAAGGGTGTTTTCATTTGCTAATGCTGCCAGAAATGCAGTATACCAGAAATCCACGGCTGGAGTCTACTGGTCCTTTGACTGCTGGTTTCAAAAAGCTTTGGTGGCACGTTTTCTGTTTGCATCTCCAAACATCTCTGTGCCAGCACTGATGTTTCTTCCAAAATGGTTCCCTTTTAAAGAACTCCAGTAAGTGACCCACCTTGAATGGTTGGAGACACCATGGAAATCACCTAATTAAAAAGTCCCACCCACAATTGGATGAGTCACATCTCCACCCTCTAATATTAAATCAGGATTAAATAATGTGGTTTTTCTGGGGTACACAACAATTGCAAACCTGCACATTCCATCCTCTGAACCCCAAAAGTCATGTTCTTTCTAAATGCAAAGTACATTCATTACATCAGAATTTCTTAAAGTCTTAAACCATTTCAGTAACAATATAAACACAATACAAAATCAAAAACAGTACAAGACCTCATCAAAGTTAGTTACAGGCATGGTATGTTCTAAGACAAAAATTCTCCTCTGGCTGATGACCTGTGAACAATTAGAACAAGTTATCTGCTGCCAATATATAAAGTGGGGACATCATAGGATAAATACTCCTATTTCCATAGGGAGAAATTGGAAGGAACACTGGAATCATGGAACCCAAAGAATTCTGAAACCCAGGAATAGATTTCAAAGTCTGAGAGTCATTCACCCTCAGGGACTTAGAAAGCAGCAGCCCCGCCTTTTCCAAGGGCCTACACAGTAGCCCTGTTCTCTCCAAAGGCTGGAGTGAGGGTTGCAACCTTGAAGAAATTGAGGAAGACCTCCTTTTCCTCAGCTACACCCTCTCCAAGCAGTGGGGCAGCGCCTAGGCTTTCTGCCATCTCTGGGGCACATGTTCAACTCCTTTAGGACAATGAGGCAGCAGCAATGTGCTCCAACGTCTCTCAGGCCTGGGGCACCAGAAACATTCCTGAACATCGAGGTAGAAGGCCTGTCCTTCTGCCTTTGGGGAAAACTCACTCTCTCCAAGTGCATGGGTGGGTCCACTCTCCTGGCCCGAGGTTTCTTGACTTCAAATCTTAGCTTCCATGATTCCGCCTTTGAAGTTATTTTCCCTTCAATTTGTCCCATTTCTGTCCTAGATTGGCAGTGGTTCCATTTATACAGATCCCACAATACTCTTATTGGTTTTCTATGCAGTATACAGGGGTCATACCCATCAGACAACAGGACTTTCAACAAATTCTTTTTGGATAATTCCATCTCCAATCCTGGCTTGTGTTGTAATGGCTGACTGGTTCTGTGTTTGATTAAATCCTTATGTGGGGCACTATTCTCTTGGATCACCCTTTCTGGAAACCCAGAATTTTCCAGACCATCAATTTCTGGTTTCTTTGTACCCATGAGTTCAGTTCTCAACTTATCTCTTTCCTGTCACATTTTACCAGAAGCTGCAAGGAGAAACCAGGCTGCATTTTCCACATTTAGTTTAGAAATCTCTTTTGCTAAATATCCAAGTTCATCACTCTTAAATTCTGCCTCCCATCCAAAATCAGCACTTAATTTCACCAAATTCTTTGCCACTTTAAAACAAGAACTGCCTCCTTTCCAGTTTGCAGTAACACATTTCCCATTTCTGTCTAAGGCTTATTGGAAGTATCTTTAGAGTCCATATTTCTACCAACAGTTTCTTCAAATAATTCTAGACCTTTCTTATTAAACTCATCACAATTCTTCCAGAATCTTCCCTTTATCCATTTAAAAAGTCATTTCAACATGTTTGGTATTTGCAAACTGCAGCACTCCATTTCTGGTACCAAAATCTGTTTTAGTTTGCTAATGCTGCTGGAAATGCAGTATACCAGAAATGAGTTGGCTTTTATAAAGGGAATTTATTAAGTTACAAGTTATAGTTTTAGGGGCATGAAGGTCCAACTAAGGCATCCAGAGAAAGATACCTCGACTAAAGAAAGGCTGGTCTGGGAAGGCATGTGGCTGGTGTCTGCTGATCTTTTGGCTTCTGGTTTCAAACAGCTTCCCTGGGGGCATTTTCTTTCTGTATCTCCAAACATTTCTGTCTATGTCATCTCTGAAGCTTTTTCCGCAATAGTTCCCTCTTACAGGATGCCAGTAAGTAATCCACCTTGAATGGGGGAGAAACATCTCCATAGAAACCAGCTGATCAAAAGTTCCCATCCATAATTGGGTGGGTCATCTCTCTATGGAAACAACGAAATCTAAAAGATCCCACCCTATAATACTAAATCAGGAATACAAAATATGGCTTTTAGAGGATTGTATAACAGTTGTAAACCAGCACAAAGGGCTTTGCTATGGCGGTTGGTCAATTGGTTGATGAGAAGCATGCGTGCTGATAGAATTTGAAAGCTTTGAGAGCAACAGAAATTAGGGAAGTCCACACCCTCGTCAGAGGATTTTTCACTGTGAACCTCACTGCACACTCACATAAAAGCCTGTATTAAGGCTTCAGGACGTTTGTCTGGGGGAGGAAAACTCCAACCACTGAGGGAAGGTGGTTGAAACTCTGCCAGGACCTCCTTCTCTATTTCCCCAGTTTCCCCAGTGGAACTGAAGTTTTATTCTACGAGATCTAAAGAAGACAATAGACATTGAAGCCATGGAAAAGGAACAGAAAAAAATCCTGCCTCTGGTCCCAGAATTATACCTGAGGAGGTCAATCCCCCAAACCAGGGCCATGGTTCCTGCCTGTGCTTAATCAGACCACAGAGGAGTCCTCCCTCCCCAACCCCACCAGCAGGCAAGGCAGTGTCCAATAAAAATTCATAGCAAAATACTGTCAGGAGAGAAACAAGAGAATGGAAAGAGATGAGGGGAAATTGATCCTTAAATCTGAGGATGGAGCAGAAATTGAAAATAAAATTGAAGCATACAAACAAAGAAAAACCAGGAAAAAATGAACCATACCCTTTTTCTAAATGATCAGTATTGCTAGAGGAATTTAAGGACTGTTGTACACAGAGGGTAACCACAGAAACCATAAGCCTCAAAGTAGGCCCAACTCCTGACTATATTAATTTAAACTCCTACACTACAGCCCAGAAAAAGAAAATATAAACCCATTTTCAGGTATAATAACCATTTATTTCAGTTTGTACTGCTGTATACAGAATGTTTGTCTTTTAAGCAAAAATTATCAAACATGAGAAAAAAAACAAGAAATCATCCCACTAATAAGAACCAAAATAATCATCAAAACCAAACTCAGATATGAAAGAGATGTTGGAGCTATTTGACATGGAATTTAACTGTAATGGGTAACTAAACAGTCTCATGGAAAAGGTGGACAGCATGCAAGATCAGATGGGTTATTTTATCACAAATATGAAAACTAAAGAATAAATCAATTGGAAATCCTAGTAATGGAAAAACTCAGTAATATAGATGAGGAATGCCTTTGATGGGTTCATTTGTAAAACTGAGACAGTGGAAGAAAGAATCAGACCTTCATGATAGATCAATAAAAATTACCCAAACTGAAACATAAAGAACAAAAGAGAGAGAGGAAAAAAAAATAGAGCATTCAAGAGATGTGCTCCAATATCGAATAGATTAACAAACATGCGATTAAAATTCCAGGAGAAAAAAAGAGCTAGCCAGGGAGGAAAATACTTGAAGATGTAATCACCAAGAGTTTTCCAAAACTGATGACAGACCCCCAAACCACAAATCCAAAAGGCTCACAGTACACCAAGCAACATAAATACCAAAAATCACACCTAGACATATGTTCTGGTATGTGAATGCTGATGAAATGCAATATACAAAAATGGGTTGGCTTTTAAAATGGAGATTTATTAATTTACAATTTACAATCCTTAGGCCATGAAAATGTCCAACTCAAGGGACTCCAGTAAGAGGATTAAGATTCACCTTGTGGGGCAGGCCAAGGTGGCTCAGTGGCAGAGTTCTCGCCTGCCATGCCAGAGACCCAGGTTCGGTTCCCGGTGCCTTCCCATGGCAAAAAAAAAAAAAAAAGATTCACCCTGGGGCAGGCCTCAACTGAAATAACCTAGTCAAAAGGTCCCACCCACAGTAATTCTACACCCACAAGGGTGGATTAAAAGAATATGACCTTTCCTGGGATACATACAACTTCAACTAGCACAGTATATCATATTCATACTACTGGGGAAAAAAACAAGAGAAAATCTTGGAAGCAGCCAGAAAAAAATTGACACACTGTATACAGATAAGAATTACATTAGTATTCATGTCAGAAACGATAATGTAGAAAATAATGGAGTGTCATCTTTAAAGTGCTGAAAGAAAAAACTGTATTAACCCAGAATTCTAAACTGAGTGAAATTATCTTCCAAAAATGAAAGAGAAATAAAAACTTGTTCAGCCAAATAAAACTGAGGGAATTCATTTCAAGGAAACCTATTAGTGAAGGATGTTCTTCAAGCAGAAATAATATGATATCAGATAGGACCTTGGATATACCCAGACACAAAGAAATAGAATTCTGGAAATTAAATAAATTTTAAGGTATTTTTTCCCTCGATTTTTAATTTTTCTAAAATCAGTGATAGGTTGAACTACATGCCCAGGAAACATATATTCTTAATCTTAATCCGCATTCCTGTATGAACCCATCGTAATACAACTTCTTAAAGATATTATTTTTACTTAAGGTGTTGTCAGCTGAACCTAGATAAACCTTATTCCATATTCCTGGGTGCCCTGCAGAGAACTGGAAGTCACAGCAGCAGAAAGGGAGAGGACGTTGCCCTGTGATGCGACGCGTATTTCTAGGCCCCAAACCATGAGCCAATAAATTCTTGCTGCTTAAGCCAGTCCATTGAGCCTGGTGAACTAAGACACTGTCTAAAGGAAAACTCGTGGGAATGTATTGTCTGTTTTTAGTATATGCAAAATGACAATGGCACAAAGGATAAGAAGAAAGTTGGGAATATATTGTAAAGTCTTTATATGCGAAGTGGTATATTGTTTAACTATAGATTCTGACTAAAGAAATGTATATTGTAAGCCCCAGGAAAAAAAAAAGAAAAGAAAAAAGATATAAATAATAGATCTGTAGAGACTATAAAATGGAATAATAAAAAATGCTCAATTAACACAAAATAATAAAAACAGAATAAAAGAAATAAAGAACAGAAGGGCCGATTAGACAATTGCTAACAGAAAGGTAACTTTCAATGTAATCATGTTAATAACCACATTAAATATGAATGGTCTAAATGCATCAGTTAAAAGAAAAAATTGTCAGATTAGATTAAAAAAAAAACAAGTCACAACCATAGGCTGCCCACAAAAACCCACTTTAAATATAAAGATACACATGGATTAAAAAATGAAAGAATGGAAAGGCTATACCATGCAAATACTAACCACAACAGATCTGTAGTCATGGTATTAATATCAGGGAAATATCAGACTTTAGAGAAAGGGTTATAATCAGGGTTAAAGAGGGAATATATAATGGGATATATTATATAATAATAAAGGAGTCTATTCTCCAAAAAGAAATAACAATCTGAAGTCATATACGTTTGATAACAAAATGTCAAAGTACATAATACAAAACTGACAGACCTAAAAGGAACTGATAGAACAAATTAGACAGTAAATTAGTAAAGATGCAAAGGTGGTGCTTTTTCTTTCTAGTTAGGGTGTCTCAAAGGGAGATATTCTTGGGCAGATCAGGAGAGTAGAAGTAAAGACTTAGCCATTTTATAGCTTGCACGCTTTATTGCTTATCTGCTGGTTGACCCTGTTGGAAACAGGCAGCAACAGAGCCACCAACTGCTCCGTTTTCCCCTGGATGCTCCTTCAGTTTCTCTCATTCATGAGCCAGGTGTAAGTTACATTCCATGATGAAGGACAATAGCTTCCCTTGTAGGACGTCAATGTCATTAGGGTCAGAAGCAACATGGGCTGATATGTGTATCTGTCCACCCTCTTATGTTCCAGCTCTTGTTTGTGGGTTACAAATTGCCTTGCTATTTCTTACCTTATATTCATCTTTCCTTTACAGCTGCTGCTCTGTAAACTATGGCTTCATTACTGAATGCAAAGACCAAATATATACGGGCTTTAGAGACAGACAGTGGGTTATCACACACTTAATCTGCCCTGACTCTGATTAACAGCTGCAGATCCAGTTGGTTGCTGCAGCAAATCAATACATCCCCTGGCATATAGTGTTCACCACCTGATCTGGCCCATGTGTTTTTCTCTAACTCTGTTAGTAAAAACCATCAGGAGCAGTTTGCCTTCTGCTGGTAACATCATCAGGGCACCTTTCCTGTCCTACCTCAAGGTTCTTTCACCTCTCCATCCGTTATTTGTTGCATTGTGTCCCTCAAGAAGTCCTAACCCCTGATTCCATGAATGTGACCTTATTTGGAAATAGTCTTTGAAGATGTGATTAGCTGAGACAAGGTCAAACTGGTTTAGGATGGGCCTGTTCCCATATGACCAGTGTCCTTGTAAGGAGAGCAGCTCATATAGGCACATTGGCCTTAGTGAGAGGAAATCCATGTTGACTCTATACAGAGCCTCCATTCCTGCCAACATAGCTGCTTTGCTAATGAATCTATTCAGTAATGACAAGTCCCCAGTTACCTCATGTCTCAGTGTCCTAAAGCTATTGGAATGCAATATATCCAAAGTGAGTTGGCTTTTTCAATGGGGATTTATTAGTTTACAAATTTACAGTTCTTATCCATGAAAATGTCCCAATTAAGGCATCAACAGGACAATATCTTCTCTGAAGAAAGGCCAGTGGCATCCGGGTTCCTCTGTCACATGAGATAGCACATGGCCAGCATTTGCTCATCCTTCTCTCCTGGGTATCACTGCTTTCAAGTTTTGGCTCTTTCAGCTTCTGCAGGTCCTTGCTTGCTTCTCTGGAGGCTTTTATCTCTCTGCTTTCTCTGGGTTTTTCTCACTGTGAGCTCTCTCACCAGGTGTTTCTCTCTCTCAGCTCTCTCGCCTCCTTGTCCTTTATCCTCTCATAAAGGACTCTAGTAAAAAGGGTTAAGACTCACTTGAATTGGATGAGTCACATCTTAATTGAAACAACCTAACCAAAAGTTCCCACCCACAATAGATCTGCACTCATAAGAATGGATTAAAATAACATGGCCTTTTCTGGGGTACATAACAGCTTCAAACCAGCACCTCTAGTTGCCTAGGAAAGGAGACTCTCTGATGACCACAGAATAGGTCATTCTATCTGCCTGAATTTTGAAATTCTCCACTGCAGAAGTTATCTTCCAGTGAAAATTCACATAGGATCTCCAGGGATACCAGCCAGCCACCTGGTGGCAGGTTGATTATATTGGAATGCTTCCACCATAAGGAGGCAGCACTTTGTTCTTTCTTGATCACGATGCAATACTTCTACCAAAACTATCATCTCTGGACCTCTGAATGTTTTATCCACCATCACAGTATTCCACACAGCAATATTTCTGACCAATGAATTCATTTCAGAGTAAATGAAGTATGGCAATAGGCCCATGCTCCCAGAACTTGCTGGTTTTACCTGGAGCAACTGCCTTGACAGAATTGTGGAATGACCTTTTGAAGACTCAGCTATGGTGCCACCAGCTGGTAGTAACTTGCAGGGGGTGGTATATATTCTAAATCAGCACCCAATATATGTTACTGTTTCTCAAATAGCTGGGGATCATGGGTCAGGGACTCAAAGGATGGAAATGGGAACTGCTTCTCGACTATTACCCCTAGAGATCCACCAGCAAAATCTTTGCTTCCTGCCCTGTGTCTTTAGGCATTGCTGGTTTAGAGGTCTTATTTACAAAAGAGGAAATGCTTTCATCAAGGTCACACCACTTACTCCATTGAACGGAAAGTTGAGATGACTTCCTGACCACTTGGAATTGTCAGTGAATTAACAGGCAAAAAAGAGGATTACCATTTTTTGTTTGCTGTGGTTGATCTTTACTATCAAGTGCTACTATACAGCCAGGGCAAAGGATTCAGAAGGGTCTGGAATGCACAAGATCCTCTAGAGTGCCACTTCTTTCTCCTACATGCAGTGGTTAAGTCAATGGAAAACTATAATAACCCAATTCAGGAGGAAATGCTAATGGTCTTGACCCTTCCGGAATGAATCTTTGGGTTAGTCTTCCAGGATCACCATGAGCAGCTGAGATGGCAGATGAAAGGAAAAGGAAAATAGAGTGGGTAATGGAAGAAGGCATTTATAAATACCAGCTATGATTATGTGACCAGCTGCACAAACAAGGAATACAATCCTTATGAATCTTTGCTACTTACTCTTCCTTGAAAATATAACACATATAATATATATATATTAGCCTAACGTTTTTGTTTACTTCCACTTTATTAAGCCTTCATTGTCTGACATATGATGCGCTAATTGTAGTTAGCTTTACATCTTACTAGTTAAGTTACATATCAAAGGAATAGCAGGAATCAGCCAGAAGAATGAATATCACCCAAACACAATAAATGCACTTTATGTCCTCTTTTGGCAAAAGGGTTAACATGTTTATGGTTGTCCATGAAATATTTGTATCATGTTTTGTGGAAACATGAGTTTTTATGTCTTTATTTGGAACTAAAAGAAAGGTTTTAAAAGATGTGTGTGGGTAAGGGAGGATTGTAATGGCTTTTTGCAGACATCAATATAAATTCTAAAATTTATATAGAAATTTGGAGTAACAAGAATAAACAAAGAATTCTGAAAAAGAACATCAAAGTTGGGTGGTACATACTACAAAAATTAAAAAAAAATAGTTTCTAAAAATCCATGGAAGTGCACAGCACAAGCAGTGAACTCTAAGGTAAGCCATGGGCTATAGTTAACAGTGCAATTAGAAAAATATGCTTTTATCAGTTGTAACAAATGTATCACACCAATGCAATGTATTAATAATGGGGAGTTATATGGGAATCCTGTATTTTGTGCATGATTTTTCTTTAAACCCACAACTTCTCTAATAAAAAAGTATTATTTATAAAGTTATAGCGATTAAGATAGTGTGATTTTTTGTGTGATTTTATTGAGATACATTCACATACCATATAATCATCCAAAATATACAATCATATGTTGCTCACAATACCATCATATATTTGTACATTCAGCACCACAATCAATTTTAGAACATTTTCATTACGCCAAAGAAAAAAATAAAAATAGAAATAACACCCTAAACATCTCATACCCCTTATCCCCCTCTGTTATTTAGTTATTTTTTGTCCTTATTTTCTTACTCATTTGCCCATACACTGAATAAAGGGGCTGTCAGTCACAAAGCTTTCACAATCACATAGCTGCACCATAATAGTTACATAGTTATACAATCATCAAGGCTACTGGATTTTGGTTCAACTGTTTCAGGTATTTCCTTCTAGCTATATTTATACCAGAAACTAAAAAGGAACATCTATATAATGATTTCTCTACTCTATTTGAAATCTATTAGCCACTGAAACTTTATTTTGTTTCATTTCCTTTCCCCATTTTGGTTAAGAAGGCTTTCTTATCCTACAATGCCAGGGCCAGGCTCATCCCTGGGTGTCATGTCTCATGTTGCCAGGGAGATTTACACTCCTGGGAGTCATAGCCCATATAGGGGCAAGGTAGTGAGTTTATTTGCAGAGTTGGCTTAGAGAGAGAGAGAGAGAGGCCACATCTGAGGAAGAAAAGAGGTTCTCTGGGGTGACTTTTAGGCATAATTATAAGTAGGTTTAGCTTCTCCTTTGCAGGAATAAGTTTCATAAAGGCAAGCCCTGTGATAGAGGGCTTGGCTTATTAAATTAGAAGTCCCTAGTGCTTGTGAGAATATCTGGAGATCCCAGGTGAAGAAGTTTAATATTTCCATGCTTTTCTCCAGACCCTCAAGGGGATTTTGCACATACTTTCTTATTTTCTGCCTAAATTACACTGGGATGTATCAGGGTATTACATTAATCTGTACAATGTAACAAAATCTGTTCCCTATTCAAGTTCCCATGTAATTATGTTATTTTTCTTCCACTCTGTTTACCCTTCCTGATAATCTTCATTTCTACACTGTTCTTCAAACATCTTTTTCTGTCTTTTTCTACCTGCCTGTGGTACTCCCTTTAGTATTTATTGAAGAGAAGGTCTCTTGCTCACAAATTCTCTCAGTCACTGTTTGTCTGAAAATATTTTAAACTCTCTCTCATTTTTGAAGGATAGTTTTGCCAAATAAAGTACTCTTGGTTGGCAGTTTTTTTCTTTTAGTATTTTAAAAATATGCCATGGACTTCTCACCACCGTGGTTTTTATGAGAAATCTGCACACAGTCTTGTCGTGCTTCCCTTGTATGTGATAGATTGCTTTTCTCTTACTATTTTCAGAATTTTCTCTTTGTCTTTGACATTTGACAATTTGGTTGGTAAGTGTCTTGGTGGAGATCTATTTGAATGTATTCTGTTTGGGGTATACTGTGCATCTTGGATCTGTAATTTTGTGTCTTTTGTAAGAGTTGGGGAATTTTCAGTTATTATTTATTCCATTGTTCTTTCTGCCCTTTCCCCTCTCTTCTCCTTCTGGGACACCCATAACATGTTTACTCATGGGCTCTGTGTTCTCATTCACTTCCCTGGGACCCAGGGGAAAATATTTTTCCTTTTTTTTTCCCTATCTGTTTTTTCATGTGTAGGATTTCAGATGTCCTTTCCTCCAATTCACCAGTCCTTTTTTCTGCCTCTTTAAATCTGCTGTTGTAGGTCTCCGTTATGTTTTTTATTTCTTCTATTGTGACTTTCATTCCCTTAAGTTCTGCCACTTATTTTTTCAAGCTTCTGAGTTCTTCCATATGGTCACACAGTGTCTTATTTATACCTTTCATCTCTTTGGCCATATTTTCCTCACCTCATTTATTTGATTTTTTTAATTTTTTATTTGATTTTGAAGATTTGTTTGAAGATTGTGCTGGTCTGAAGCTATTATGTACCCCAAAAGTGCCATATTTTAATCCTGACCCAGTCACGCAGGAACAGCCATTTCTTTTAATCCTGATCCAACACTTCGGGGCATAAGCTTCTGATTAGATTATCTCTTCAGGGATGTGACATGCCCAATTGTGGGTGTGGCCTTTTGATTAGATGGAAATGTGACTCGCCCACTCAAGGTAGGTCTTAATTAGTTTACTGGAGTCCTTCGAAAGGGGAAACATTTTGGAGAAAGCTCAGAGCCAATGCAGACACTTGGAGAGCAGAAGTGACGGAGCCAACACAGCCAGAGACTTTGGAGATGAAGAAAGAAAACGTCCTCAGGGAAGCTGTTTGAAACCAGAAGTCAAAGACCACAGCAGATGCCAGCCACATGCCTTCTTAGCTGACAGAGCTGTTCCAGACCCAACAGCCTTTCTTGAATTAAGGTATCTTTTCTTGGATGCCTTAGTTTGGGCATTTTTTGTAGGCTTTTGTAGGCTTTAATGTAATTTATTAAATTCCCCTTTTAGAAGCTATTCCATTTCTGGTGTATTGCTCTCCAGCACTATTAGCAAACTAATACAATGATCCTTAATTAGTTGTTTCAATTCCTATATCTCATTTGAAGGATTAGTTTGTTCCTCTGACTAGGTCATATCGTCATTCTGCCTAATTTGACTTGTGATTTTTTATGATGTCTAGGCATCTGTTTTCCTTGATTAGTTTATCTATAGTTTGTCTTCTCTCTTTTACCTAGGATTTACTTGTTGTTTGGCTTTGTTCTTTTCCTGTTCTTTGACATTCAGTTTAACTTATTCTAAACCTCTAGCATAGTTTCTGTTTAAATGATCAGAATTTTGTAGCTCTTATTTTTCTCATTCTTGGTCTACCAGATAGAATTGACCCCAATCAGGTTTTCCCAAACAAGACAGGTCGAGGACTCAGAAAGAGGGTGCAGGCAGAATCAAGTTTCCCTGAGGATGAGACCCAGCAGGTTGCCAGTCTTTCAGTGAAGCTTCTTAATTCTGTGTCCTTTTTGTCCTGCCCAGCAGGTGGTGTTTATCAGCCCACAGCCCACCAGTATAAAGTGGTGCCTTTAATTCTCAACAGACCCTGTCCCTGCCAGGACAATGGTTGAGACAGGGGCTGAGGTAGAAAGTGGGCTTAAGCTATTTCCAGGCCCTGAGGTCTGAATTCTCTGAATGAGAGCTGCCACTTGTACTGGGCCCTGCCCCTGCCACTTTTCCTTGGAATATATGCTCTTTAGGGTATTATCCTATTCACTTAACTAATTACTTTGTCTCACAAACATAACTTAACTCAGCCCTTGCCTGAGTCAGTGCTAACAATTGAAAATGCCTAAGGCTTTGTTTAATGATTTAAAATATAGTCTAAAAAACCCCAGCACACCAGGTTCACCAATCAAGGGCAGGAGTTGGTATCTGGTTCTTTGGATCCCTTTTCTCCTCTTTGTTGGGAGAGACATCAGGGTTCCTTTTGTGCTTGCTCTGAGTTTATTCGTGCTAAGAGCTTGTGTTCAGCAGTCTGAATTTGTTCACTGAATCCACATTTGGAGCTTGTTTGATCTTCCCTTACCTTACTCCTAGCAGACTGCTTCTTTTTCCCACGAGGACGTTTCTCCAAAACAACCTGTTGTGCCAGTCGGGGAGGGAGGGCAGCCTCTATGTTTCAGAAGACTTTACCTACAGTTCTGTGCTGTGATCTTGGCCCTTCCACCTGTTCCAGATGGTTGTGCAGTGTGTGCCCAGTCACGGAAGTCCCCCAAGCAGACAGTGTGATATTGAGAAAGGAGAAACATGTTGATCAATGGAACAATAGAGAGCCCAGAAATAGGTCCACAGAATTACAATCACCTGATTTTGACAAAGGTACAAGGCAATTCAATGGAAAATTGAAACTTTGATAAAATGTTCCTGGGCGAAGGGATTTATGAATATATACAGAGGGAGACAAAGATGAATGTGTGCATGGGGGAATGGGAAAATATTTTTTTTTGATTATTGGTTTAAATTCTTCAATGGTTTTCTTTTTTAATGCTTTTAAAATGTTGTCATTTGACACTTTTCCAGAAATTAAACAAGTGCCATACCTTACCAACTTTATTAGCATAACATTGTTCATAATATCTTGTCAATACTCTAGCATATCTATAGTAATTTCCCTATTTTTTTATAATTTTGCAACTTTTTTCTTTTGTAATTCTTCAATATAAAGCATGTTTTGCTTATTTATCTTTTTCAATACTGTTTTGTGCTTTCTTAATCCTTCTTATTTTCTCACGTTCTATTTAATTGATGTCAGTCCTCAATTATTCCTTCTTCTTCTTTTACTTTGTGATGCTCTATTACTCTTTTACTTCCTTCCTAAGTAGAATGCTATTGGCTTAATTGTTTTCAATATCTCTTCTTCTTGGATATAGTATTTAAAACCATTATTTCCCTTCTATTCACAGGTTTAAATGTGCAATATGTTTTAATACATAATGTCCATGTTTTCATGGAATCCCTATTAATTTACAATTACCCTTTGACTTCCTCTTTAACTCAAGAATTAGTAGTATTGTTTGTTTGTTTTTAATTTTCAGCTGTATGGGTGCCCTTTTGTTGTCCTATTCTGATTGTATTAAAGTCATAGAATATAGTCTAAACTTTGTTGATTATTTAGAACTTTGAACTTACTTTGTGGCCATTTCAAGCGAATTTAGTGATTATTTAATGTATGCATTTTCTATTCATGGTATGCAATTTTATTTATAGCTGTTAGTTTGCGTTTATTAATTATTATTCAACTTTGATGTCATTGATAGTTGTCTTCTTTATCTGTTTCTGAGAGGTAGTTGCTGAAATTCTCTAATCACAATGTTTAATTTCTTTTTCTCCCCCTGATTTTCTGTCAGTTTATCTAATGAATTTTTAAGAACACTTCTTTCTTTATGTTTGTGAATTGGCCATTTCCTTTGGGCTTTCCCCAAATAAAATTCTATTTGCAGCATTAATAATTGATGTGGATTTTATTGACATTGTTACCAGTCAAATGCAAATGGATTATATTTTACAGTGTATAGCATTTTGTTTCTAAAATTTCCATTGCAATTGTCTCACTTGTCCTTCACATCCAGCAGGCATCCTCCTTCCTCTTTCTTCAATTTGGTTCTGCAAATCTTGCCTCCATCCTGTCATCATCATCTCTAAAATGGCCACCAATCTCTCGATTTATTATGTACAACTCAACTCCACCTCAAACCATATGATTCCACCCACTACTTCATAAAATTCAGTATATCAAAGACCATTTTCATGAGGAAAGACATTTTGGTTATGTTCAGAAAATGAAAGATTCTCCAGTATCTGGGCTTTGATTTCCTTGGGAAACAACTGGATCTTTCCCATTACATTGTGTAAAGATTTATATTTTTACTTTCAAGTGTTTCAATTCAAAATAAGACAAATTTTACCTTCAAAAAAGAGAGAAACAATATTGCATTTTTCCTATTATCAAAATAGTCATAAATTAAAACCTGAGTTAACTAACTGGATCTATGTTTTGACTCCAGGATTTAATCACTTGCATGATGTTTTAACATCTTTTTTTGACAGCCGCTCTGATAACTGCTGACCTACCCATCATTTAATCTAGCTCTGAATCAAGATCATGATAAGAGAAAATGCTGAACTTTCTTGGGAAGTCAATGAATTTTAATGCTCTTTTTTTTCATTAAGTGATTTGCTTGTCAACAATGTTTCCTGTCCACACCGATCTCCATTCAGAAAAATACTTCATTTTGACATAAATGTTTTGAATAATAGAATATTGACCTGAGATTAGGTTTAGCAGTTGCAATAATCTCAGGCAACACTCAGAAGGGCCAAAAAAAGTAACTTTAATATCATATCATTCACTCAGCGCAATTTCAAGTCTACATGTATCTTTTGATATTAAAAAAATAGGAGCTTAGCCAATCTTATGTCATTTCAGGCATAAATTAAATTCTGGAATTTGTACCAATTTGTTTTCTCTCTGTGGCATCATCTAAGTCCTAGAGACCTGGTCTGTGTTCACTGGCTTTGTCCACTCTGGTTCCTGCTGAGATTAACTCTAGCTGGTCTGAATACATGGTTTCCTCCTTCTACTAGCTTTCCCTTCTAAGATACCAATCCGGCCAATGGTACATGCATTTTGCCTCCTCCACTTTGCATAGTAGAGTGATTTCTTTACCTCCACTGTCCTTCTGTCACATAATTGCATACTTTCTTGATGGCCCGTGGAAAGCTGGAACAATTCCAGGCCATTCTGGAGCTTCAAAAATTTCAGTGAGCTACCAAGCTTTTTTAGAAAAATTTCTAACTTTCCTGTGCTTCAGTTATAGTACTTCATCACATAGATGTTTTATGATTTAAATGAGATAATTCTTTGTAAAAAAATTATAACAGTACAATCACAACAGGTACTAAGTGTCAACCAACCCTTGCAATTTCTAATTTCTCAATAGACATTATAATTTCAAGTATTTATGTAGAAATTCTAATGTTTGCATGCTGATAATTGTCAAAATTACAAAAAGAGCTGTGTGTTTTAAAAATATTAAAATACATCTGTGGCTGCTAATTTGCAAGCTCTGTAGTTTGTGAACCTTCTACTTTAATGTCAACCTAGTTAAACAGTTAATTGGTTGTTGAGGACTGGAACCACTGCAGCGAATAAACAAAGAGTTCTTTGTTCCTATGGTTCATTCTTCCCAGTAGCAGTGGTATGTGAGGGGAGTGGGAGAAGGATGGGCAGAATGACAGACAATAAGCAAATAACCTGTTTGGGAGTGATAGGTTCTTCAGAGAAATTCATGGAAGTAAAGGTAGAGGGACATCTGGAATAGGATGTGGGAAGGCAGAAAGTTTGCCACTCTGAAAAGAAGAAATCAGAACAGAGGACTAAAGTAAATGAATGGGCTAGTCATGAGGTCATCTAAGAGAAGAGCTTTTCTGGTACAAGGAAGAGTGAGTGCAAAGACCCTGAGAATACACTTGGTGTTTACCGAGGCGTTCAGTGTGGCTTGAGTTAAATGAGGGAAAGGAAGATGAGTTCAGAGCATATGGAACCTTTAGACCATGGTAAGGCCTTCAGCCTATATTCTGAATGATACTGGAAACCATTGAGGGATTTTGAGCAGACGAATGTCATGATTTGAGTTATGTTTTGAAAAGCCTCTCTTGCTGTTATGTTGAGATTAGACTGCAGTTGGGAGCCTAATTTAAATCTATCATAATAATCCAAGTGAGATCACAGTTCAATTTGAAATCCCAATCAAATATTTTACTGGCAAAACTGAGTGGGAAGTTGCATACGCAAGTCTGCAGTTCAGAGGATAGGTCAGATGTTGAAATATATGTTTGGAATCATCAGTGGTTGGGATTTAAAATCACAATGTTGCAATGATTACCACAGAAATAAGCACTGATGAGAAGCTATGAAGACAGAACCCTGGGTCACTCCACATTTAGAGGGTGAGAATTTGAGGAAAATCCAGTGAAGTGGTTGAGAAGGAGCAGTCGTTCAGCATCCTGAGGGACCGAATGATCTGGAGGTCAAGTAAAGCTGGTGTTTCTAGAAGGATCACCTGGAGAGATGTTCAGGACAAATTGGGTAATTGAAGACTGACATTGACCACTGGGTTTAGCAGTATAGAGAGCATTGACAGTTTTAGTAGCTGTATGGGGACAAAAGCATAAGTAGAGTGGGTTCAAGAGAGAATGAGGGGAGAACAAGATGAGTCACTACTTTTGATATGTCTCTTAAGTTTGTTGTGAAGAAAATAGAAATGAAGTAAAAGCTGGAAGGAAATAGGGGTCAATGAAAGCTTTGCTGTTGTTGGCTGTTTTATTAAGCTGGGAAATATTCTAACATGGTTATGTGTTGAAATAAATTATCCAGTAGATAGGTAAATGTTGTCAATGTAGGAGAGATGGGGGTCAGAGAAATCGCAGGAGTCAAGTCCTGAATTGGAGAGAGAATAAGCTCTAGTGAACACACGGAAGGGTTGGCCTTGGATTGAAAGAGAGAGTGTTCGTCAATTTAAAAGGGGGAAGGGAGGGGAATATATCAGGGCTAATGGTGGTAGACTTTGCGCTAAAAGCATGTGACACTCTCTTCTGTTTGTTTTTATTTCCTCGATGAAATAAGAAGCAAAGCCATGTCCTTCTTGCATGCGATTTCCTGAACATGTGGCTTACCTACCTCTGTGCCACCTAAATCCACCTAAATCTCTGGTTAAGGTCCCTGTTCATCCTCAAGGTCCATCTTAGAACATATGCCTTCTGAATACACACCCTCTGAAGGTGTCATGACCCCTTCCCACTCCAGTCAGTACATGCAATCTGTATTAACTACACCTCATCCGTGTCGCTCTGCCTTCGAGCTGTTGTGGACCTCTTTGACCATCTCAGTTAGACCTCAGGTGCTGCAGGAAGAAAACTCTTTTCATTCTCCCTGGTAGCTAGCCCACTGTATTTTGAAAATAGTGGTGATCATCTTGAATTTTATTTTTTGGCAAAGCAAAGAATAGATCGTATTATGTGGATATTTGTATCTTGACTTTTATTCTTTTTGCTGTGTCATTTTTGCTTTTAAAATTTTGTTTACATTTAATTTCCTGCTCCCCTTGATGCAAAATGTGTTTGTGCCATAAACGGTGTTACACTTGGTTTGGTTCTGAATTTTTGCCTTGCTTTTTCTCTTAAGCTTTCTTTTTCTTTCCATGCTTTATAGTTCAAGGAAGAATCCTTTCAATTCCAGTTCTTCAACCCCTCACAAACTTAAGGCAGAGAATATATTTATTTCTGTTGACATTTCTCTTTATTCAAACATCACTAATACTCAATTCCAGTTATACATACAGGAGGAACTTAGAAAACAATGTCTCTCTACTTTTACGTATTGCACTTTTCTCAGTGAGAGGCTATGAAGACACAGAACTCTATTTCTAATGTAAGTCATTTATATGACTTATAATAGAGTCATATAAATGTAAGCATGAAGTCTTCAACAAACACTTTCAATGAAGTACATAGGATGCAATTTTAGTGTTTATTTGGATGAGAGAGTGAAAACAGTATACTTAGTTTTAAATAGTGAATAAAATTGAGAAGGATCCAAAACATTAGTCATGGGTAATAATGATAATAATTAAAAGATTAATGAATCTATTAGGTAAATGTTAATATTTGTGAGAATGTCAGAAAATGCACATTTCTCATTATGTAGGGATATTTGCTTCACAGATTTATTTTTAGATGACACAGCCATATTCTTTCAGAAAGCGAACACGAATAACACAGCATTCTAACATAACTTCATCTTTCATCAACTGTGTAAGTGATAGCCCTTTCGAGTCCGCCAATAGAAGCTATTTGACCCAGCACTTTTTGCAGACCAAATTTTAATTTGTCTATCAAATATATAAGTGAAATGCAATAAAACTTTATATAACAAGACTCCTTGGTGCATGGCTGCGTGATGTTGAGCACAGGTTTGCATCCATGTCTGTGTCACCACAATCGGGATAAGAAGTGTCATCATCCAAAAAAGTCTCCATGCTGCCCCTTGGTAGTCACACACTCTTCCCACCTTAACTCCTAGTTTCTACTTGTCTTTTCTCCAATGCTATAGTTTTGCGCCTTACCAAATACGTTTTACTCAGTGCTTTTCAGGTTCCCACCACTCGAGGGAAATTCCATAAATCTCTTACTCTCTGTGTAAGGAGGCAGCATTCACCACCTCCCTGTGGATAGGTGTGGAGGAAATTACTGCAGTAAATAAAAGAGGTTAAAATGATGCCATGAGTGACCCCCTCTGTGTGTCAGGGAGAAATGGGAAGGCATAACTGTTAGGTCGGGGGAACAGGGAAGGGCACTGCATCTTGAGCTGCAGAGGCTGTGTCGCCCCTCCCAACCTGACTTCCGGAACTAATGAACCGCCCCTCCCGGACGTCACCTGACCTCCATCCTTAAAAGCTGCCCGCGCTGAAGCCCGCGTGAGCACTCACCTCCCTCCATCTTGGGTTTGGTGATCTCTGCCTGGGAGCGCAGAAATAACCTTCCCCCCAACTTTAAATTTCCTGGTGTACCTTTTTTCTTTCTCACCCTTTCACCTCCTAAACCTTTCATCTGGTGCCGGAAACCCAGGAGAGGAGCGCGGGTGCCTCCTACCTGGCCAAGGGCGCCCCGGCTTCCTCTCTCCTCCTTCCTCCACATGGCCAGCGACAAGGGATCCTTCGGCCCACCGCTGCCTCCACCACAGATTGGATGAGTCCCTTCCCTCCTAGCCCTGCTGCCGGGTCTCACGGTTCCGAGAGAACCTGTCCGTTAATTACCCCCCGAAAATCGTGAATTCACGTCAGGTTCTCTTCCGAGGGCTGAGGTGAACGGGGACGCC
>PVIY010036759.1:0-25200 GCA_004026745.1 Myrmecophaga tridactyla | reverse complement strand
TGGCGCTTGTCTGACTGCAGGTCCCACCAGCATAAGATGATGCGGTACCTTTAACTTTGGCAGACTCTCCCTGCTGGGGGCGTGGTGGAGACAGAGGAGAGGTTGTAGGCTGGTTTTAATGGCTTCAAATTACCAAGCCCTGGGGTCTGAATTCCTTGAGGGAGGGATTCCACCTGAGTTGGGCTTCACCCCTCCCCTGAGGAAGGCACAGGCTCCAGACAAGCCCCCAAAAGAGCTCACTTCTGCCTATGCCTGGGGCAGTTGCAGCCTGAAAAGTCCTGCCGCTGTATCCAGAGGCAGTCAAGCCTTTGTAGATATACAGCCGCAAAAACCTCTGTTTCCTTCTTTTTCTTTTTCCCCCTTTTTCTGTCAGTCCTGCCCCCTTGGCGCTGGGGCAAAAATGAGCAACCTCCGCTTTGATCAGGTTCACCTAAGCTGGGGGCCTATTTTTAGTAGTCAGAATTTGTTAATTAGTTCCACAATTGGCATTTGATTGTGCTCAGTCCCTGCTGCTGTTAAAGTCCTTTCCTTTCCCCTCTGGGAAGTGGCCTGTGGGGGAGGGGCGCTGGCCGCCACAGCTTTGGGAACTCACGGTTCTGGGGGGTGCTCGCAGCCGGTCCAGCTGGTCCAGACTGGGGTACGCTGTGTGTCTGGTCACTGACATGGCCCCAGGAGCTGTTCTGTACTGTTTCTGGTTATTTAGTAGTTGTTCTGGAGGACGAACTAAAACGCACACGTTATTAAGCCGCCATCTTGACCCGGAAGCCCCAGTGCAAAATTTTGATCCCATTCAACTCTAGGTACAGTGTATACAGTTGGCTTTGGAATATCCTCGGGGTTCATGGAGATATATAATTGGGCAAGAATGAAGATAGAAACAAGATGTCTCAGAAAGCTCGAGGTGGGTGTGTGCTATTGTGAGTTCTTAATCCCACCTCCTACAAGTAGCCAGATTGTTTTCTTTTTTTAATGCTTCCTTCATAACTGAGCAGTTCAACTTTAGCTACATTCTAATGAATATAGTTTCTCCTCTCTTCACCTATTCTTGCAAGTAAAGTAGTCACTAATATTTTAAAATTTGTTCAAGGAACATTTAAGGTATATCTACCAAGTGCTAGGTGCTGGGCCCCAAATCCTCCTACCATTTCAGAGTAATTCCCATTCATTGTACTATCTACTCATAGAAGATGGACACATAAGATGCCTGAGAAAAGAACAGGCTGCCCAATCACTGCCAAGATTCTCAGTTTGGGCAGGCCCAAAGTTAAGTCTTTGTTTGGGTTCAGCTTGTTACAGCATCACATGTTTTTCCTGGCAGATCCCCTTTCCAAGAGGCTCATAAAGTGGAAAAGGAGCCATAGAATAGAAAGGGCTGGGCAGAGGACTCCTCCAGAATGGTGACACCTTCTAAGGATAGTGCTGTGTCCTCCTCTTAAAGTTTAGGCATGACCATCATTTGGAGCAACCCCGCCTAGCCCTTCTCCTCCATGGGTGGCCAGCATGAAGCAGACAGCACAAAGATGTCAGGAACCTTGAGTACAGTCTC
This sequence comes from Myrmecophaga tridactyla, assembly GCA_004026745.1. NCBI lineage: Eukaryota > Metazoa > Chordata > Mammalia > Pilosa > Myrmecophagidae > Myrmecophaga > Myrmecophaga tridactyla. The sequence goes on along the minus strand of PVIY010036759.1, from coordinate 23,654 downwards.
TCCCAGGGGCTGTTTTTATAAAGTTCTGGTCCTGGCAGGTTGCATGAGTTTCTGCAATAGAGAGCCAACCTTAGGAAAAAGTGAGTTTTGCCTTTGTGGCCCAGGAACGCAGACATGAATAGGCAGCCATGTGATGTGAACAATCTGGTACCGATTCTTCCACTTTCTCTTCACTAATTTCTGTGCCAGGCAGGCTTCCTTTAACACTGGCAATAAGTCATTCCTCTCTTTTACGTCCTTTTGCTTCCCACCTAACACCTTAAATTTTACATCAGTTGGGAGTGAAGGGCAGAGTAAAATAGATGGCTGAGAGAAAGTGTAAGCAGAGAATTCCTTGCTGTAGAGGTAGGTGACAGGTCTGGCTTTCTTTCCTTCTTTCATACAAGAGGTAGGGCCTCAAAACAATGCAATATGTTCAGCCAGGAATAATGGGTAAAAAGCAATTGGGGTAGATAGCTTAGAAATAGGACTTTGCATCATCCACAATTTCCTTTCATGCTAGTTTTTTTTTTTTTTCTACCCTGTTTCAGTCTCCTTCATGATCAGCAAAATTATGTGGTTCCTGTGAATCACAGCGATGTCCTCAATGAATGTTTCTGACTTTCATCCACATGCAAGGGTCCTGCTGAGAAGCTAGGGAGGAAACCCACTGACTCTGAAATGTCCTTCAACAGGGACTCTATTATCTCATTTGAACTGGGTTCCTGGGCTAATAAGACCTATTGCTAAGCTAAACAAATCTTTCCTCTAGCTGTGCCAAGAGTCTGCGACAGAAACCCTTCATGCCAGGGTTTTTCCTTCTTGTCTAAGACTTAGAAAAAGGTTGTTTTCTCAGCTGCTCTGAAGTTTAGGAAGAAAGCCAGGGAGGCAAACAAGCCAGTCACTCTTGCATCAGATAAGTCAACGGGCTTTTGATAACCTCAAGTCTTCTGTCCATTCCTCAGGTTGAGGTGAACTCTCCAAGCCAAGGGACAGAGGGGCCGGAAATGCACCAGACAGGAAGATCTTTGTAGCTGGAATAAGGCCACAGGATCAGGGGGGCTTGAAGTGTCCCCAGTGATCCTCAAAGGAATTTTCTAGTCATTGTGTTGAGAAAGCTGGAGGGAAAGATGGCAGAGGTCCAACTCCCAGCCCATATCTGGATCTTATACTGATTAGAATCTGCTTCATCATTCAGAAAACTACTCTCCATAGAACACTGAAGCCTCAGCACCAACAGGCTTGCAGGACAATAAGGGAAGAGTAGAGAAAGAGTTCAACTGCAATATAAGCTGCCCTCTCTGAACAGGGGAATAAGATCTGTAGAAGTAATATAGTGTTGGCAAATGGCAGGGTGGAAAAATGAACTGTATTTAAGCAGGCATCAGATTTATTCATTTGGCTTTATGAGGTACATTTCACAACTTTTCCTATAGAAACTGGGGGACAGAAATTAAGCTAAGCTAAATCTACAATGAAATTAAAATATAATTCTAGACCTGGAGAAGATTCTCTTAGAAAGTCTGACCAGAGAATCTTAGATCTGATCCCTCTGTAGTTTATCACTCCCTCTGTAGTGTATCACTATGCCGTTTTATAACATCTCTCTGGGTGACTGGTTTAAAAGTATATATAGGTCTCTATATACAGGTCTATGGATATAGGTATATAATATATTGCCTAAAAAAGAGCTGGATCCTTAAAGAAAACATATTAATTTCTTCAGATCAGTTGGCTGTTAATAGTAAATTATGGGACAGTAATAGTTCAGGGTCAGAGTGGCATGTTTAGCTTATTGTTTTATCCCCTAAACATTTTATTATGAAAAATTTTAAACCTACAGCAAATTGAAATAGTTTTACAATAAATAACTATTTATTTACCAACTATATTCTACCATTATCACCTTACTTGTTTTTATCACCAATCTATCCATCCATCTCTGTCTTATTTTTTGTTGCATTTTAAAGTAAACTGCAAATATCAGTATGCTTCTCCCTAAATACTTCAGCATTTGTTTATACTTAAAAACATATTGCTATGTTTTTAGTAACCTTTACATGTGGTTTCAAAGTGTTAGTGAATCTTCCCAAATTATATTAGAATCAGAAAACTTAGTGAATGCCCATATGTGGTAGTATGCAAATTTATATAGTCACAGAATATGGGTCATTAATTCTCTCTACAAAAAGGATCAGCTTTTTTGAGGTATAATTTACATGTAATAAACTTTACAAAACTTAAGTGTACAGTTTGATTAGTTTTGACAAATGTATACAGTTGTATAACCAATACTACAATAATATAGAACATTTCCAAATAACTACCTTTTGCTCCCCTGTAGTCAATCTCTTTATCAGATCCCCAGGTAACCACTGTTTTGTCATTATACATTTTTGCCTTTTCTAGAATTTCACATAAATGAAATCTTAGCATATGTAGCCCTTTGCTTAGCAAAATGGTTTTGGATTCATCGATGTTGTTGAGTGTATCAGCTGTTTATTCCTTTACAGTGCTGAGTATTTCATTGCATGGATGTAGCACACTTTGTTTTTCAATACACAGGTGAATCGGCACTTGGGTAGCTTTGAATTTTGGGCTATCATGAATAAAGTCGCTCTGAATATTTGTGAACGACTCTTAGTATGACCATATGTTTTTGTTTCTCTTCAGCAAATACTTGGAATGGGATTGTTGAGTCTTATGGAAAGTGTATGTTTATAAGAAACTGTGAAACTTTTCCAATGTGGCTGTAAGTGTCTCAGTTGCTTGCCAAAATTTGGTTATTATCTAGATCATTATGTTTTAAATTAGTTTCATTAAATACTTGTGGGAAGAAAGAGACAGGAGAGAATATAGACAAAAGAGTGGTCAGGAGTCTTGTACCAGCTCTTCTAAAAATAAGCTGTATTGCCTTAGTTAAGTTACTTGATAACTCTGGATTTTGATGTGTAAAATGAGGGGGTTGGACTAAATAACCTTTGAGTTTCTGTCTGGATTCAAAAATCTTCAAATAATATAGATAAAATAGAAAAAAATCTGCTTAAGTACTCATTTATCAGCAATGAAATATTTTTTTTTAATTAAAAAAAATTTTTAAAAACATAACAGCATACAAAAATGAACATTCTTACCATATGATCATTCCATTCTTGGTATATAATCAATAACTCACAATATCATCACATAGTTGTATATTCATCACCATGATCATTTCTTAGAGCATTTGCATAAATTCAGAAAAATAAAAAGAAGAAAGAAAAAAAACTCATACATACCATACCCCTTACCCCTTCCTCTCACTGATTGCTAGTATTTCCATCTACCTAATATATTTTAGCCTTTGTTTCCCCTATTTTTTTCTATACCCTTTACCACTCCCTTTCATTGATCGCTAGCATTTCAATCTACTAAATTTATTTTAACATTTGTTCCCCCTATTATTTATTTATCTTTAATCCCCATGTTTTACTCATCTGTCCGTACCATAAACACAAGGTTTCCACAATCACACAGTCACATATTAGCGATGAAATTTGATTCAAGATTGCGGATCCTGGATCCACAGAAAAAGAAAGACTTAGTAACTTTTTTTCTCCCCCCCTACTAAGGATTCTGCTACTAATTCAGTTTATGTTGCTGGAGAAATGGTTAACTACCCCATACTACAGATCTCTCCTTAAAAATCTGGTACCAAAAAATTTCACAAAGAGTTTAAATTCCCTCACAGCACACAGTCACTGGTAGATTTACAAGGTGTATCCAACAGGAGAGCCAGGCAGTCTTGTGGTCCTAAAACGAAAGGAATTCAGGGGAGAGGGAGAAGGGACTCCGAGAAATACCAGCATCAAATTTTTCTCCCTTTTTCAAATTCTAGGCAAAAGAAACACAAGACAGGAACTTCTTAGTCATTAATAGCTGTAAGGAAGTTATTTCCCTCCATCTTGGGGTTTGTTCATATGAAACTTGTCCCTGCAAAGGATAGGCTAAGCCTATGTCAAATTAGGCCTAAGAGTCACCCCAGAGAACCTCTTTTGTTGCTCAAATGTGGCCTCTCTCTCTCTCTCAGCCAACATGACAAGCAAACTCACTGCCCTCCCCCTCTCTACATGGGACATGACTCCCCAGGGATGTAATCCTTCCTGGCAACGTGGGACAGAAATCCTAGAATGAGCTGGGACTCAGCATCAAGAAAACCTTCTTAATCAAAAGGGGGAAGAGAGAAATGAGACAAAATAAAGTGTCAATGGCTGCGAGATTTCAAACAGAATTGAGAGGTTATCCTGGAGGTTATTCTTACGCAGTATATAGATATCACCTTTTCAGTTAAGGTATATTGGAGAGGTTGAAGGGAAGTGCCTGAAAATGTAGAGCTGTGTTCCAGTAGCCATGTTTCTTGAAGGTGATTGCATAATGATATAGCTTTCACAATGTGACTGTGTGATTGTGAAAACCTTGTGTCTGAACCCCTTTTATCTATGGCATGGTCAGATAAGTGAAACATATGGATTAAAAATAAATAAATAATGGGGGAACAAATGTTAAAATAAATTCAGTAGATTGAAATGCTAGTGATCAATGAAAGGGAGTGGTAAGGGGTATAGAAAAAAATAGGGGAAACAAAGGCTAAAATGTATTGGTGGATGGAAATACTAGCAGTTAATGAGAGGGAGGGGTAAGGGGTATGGTATGTATGAGTTTTTTTCTTTTTTCTTTTTATTTCTTTTTCTGAATTTATGAAAATGCTCTAAGAAATGATCATGGTGATGAATATACACTATGTGATGATATTGTGAGTTATTGATTATATACCAAGAATGGAATGATCATATGGTAAGAATGTTCATGTTTGTATGCTGTTATGTTTAAAAAAAAAAAGACAGTTATTTCTCTCCACAATGTTTCTCTAGAAGATTTTGATCAACACCAGATATTTTTCATAAAATATTCCATATGGAATAACTGACAATATCTTAATGACTGATAAATTTCTTGTAGCAGTTTTTGCATTCACATATGGGTCATAAATTACTTTATGGCTCTTATGACCAATGACTAAACATCAAGCCAAAATTTCTTTTTACAAGCATGTTTACTTACTATTTTAAAGAAAAACTTTGAGATATAATTCACCCTACTATGAAGTTAACCTCTTCAAAGTGTACAACTTAGTAGATTTTAGTGTGCTCCCAAAGTATTAATCACCGCTATCTAATTCCAGAAATTTTCCTCATAACCCAAAGAAACCCCATACTCATTAGCAATCACTTCCCATTCCCCCTCCCACCTAGCCCTTGACAACCATTAATATACTTTCTGTATTATCCTATTCTGAACATTTTGTATAAATGGAATCACACAATATGTGGCTGGGCTTCTCTTTCTTAGCATAATGTTTTCATGATTCATCCATGCTGAAGCATGTCTCAGTACTTCATTCCTTTTATTACTGAATAATATTTCTTTGTATAGATATACCAGTTTTTATAATCCATTCATCATTAGATGAACACTTGTGTAATTTCTACTTTTTGGTTATTATGAATAATGTTGCTATGAACACTTGTATATAAGCTTTTGTATAGACATATGTTCTCAATTCTCTTGTGATTCTTCTATAGAAGTGGGATTTCTGGATCACATGGTATAGATGGAACAATGTATCTCCCAAAATACATGTTTTAAATCTTAAGCTATTCCTGTGGGTGTGACCCCATTGTGAGTAGGATCTTTTGACATTGTTACTTTTAGCTAAGGTGTGGCCAACTGAATCAGGGTGAGTCTTAACCCAATTACTGGAGGCCTTGTAAGAAGGCCACAGGGAGAAAGCCACAAAGGAGGTCTAAGTTGGTAGTCAATGGAACCTAGAAGAGAAAGAAGATGCCACCATGTGCATTGCCAAGTGAAGGAAAAGCCAAGAACCTAAGGATCAGCCCCATAACACCCCAGTCTTCAGAATGAAAGCATCGCTTTGTGGATGCCTTGATTTTGGACTTCTCCCAGCCTCAAACCTATAAACCAATAAATCACCATTGTTTTGTGATACTTGTGATCCAAATAGGAAAACTAAGACATGTGGTAACGATGTTTAAACTTTTGAGGAATTGTAAAATTGTTTTCCAAAAAGTTGAATCATTTTGCATTCCTACCAGCAGTGTATGAGGATTTTAATTTTTCTACATTCTCATGAACACTGTTATGGTTCATCTTTTTTATGAGAGCCATCTTAGTGAGTGTGAAATGGCATCTCTAGTGGTTTTGATTTGCATTTCTCTAATGACTAATGATGCTGGGCATCTTTTCATGCACTCATTGGCCATTTGTATATCTTTTTTGAGAAAATGTTTTTTCAAATCTTTTGCCCATTTTTAATTGTGTTGTCTCTTTATTGTTGGGTCATAAGAGTTCTTTATACATTCCCTTATCAGATATATGATTTGTAAATATTTTTCCTATTCTGTGAGTTGTCTTCTCACTTTCTTGTTGGTCCTTTGAAGTACTACATTTTAAATTTTAATAACATATAATTTATCCTTTTTTTTTTTTTTTTTTTTGCTGTTTATATTTTTGGTGTCCTAGCTAAGAAACTACTGCCTAATCCAAGGTCATGAAGATTTACTCATATATTTTCTTTCTAAGAGTATTATAGTTTTAGTTCTTACATTTAGATATCTGATTTATTTTGTATGTGGCATGAAAGACGGGTATAACTTCATTCTGTTGCATGTGGATATCCAATTAGCTTAGCACAATTTTGAAAAAAATTATTCTTTTTATATTGAATTGTCTTGGTACCTTATTAAATATCAACTGTCCATAAATGTGAGGGTTTGCTTATAGACTCTCAGTTCTTTCCCAGTGATCTAAATTTCTATCCTTACGCCAGTACCACATTGACATTAATACTATAGCTTTGTAGTAAGTTCTGAGATCAGGGAAGTGTGAGTCCTCCAATTTTACCCTTCATTATCAAGATTGTTTTGGTTATTCTGTGTCCCTTATATTTTCATATTTAGGGTCAGCTTGCCCATTTCTGCAAAATAGGGTCAGCTTGCCCATTTCTGAGATCTTGATACAGATTATATTTAATGGTAGATCAAACTGGGGAGTATTGACATTATAACGATATTAAGCCTTTTGACTCACGAACATGGACTATCTTTCCATCTATTTAGGTCTTCTTTAATTTCTTACAATAATTTTTTTTTTAGTTTTCAGAGTATAAATTTTTCACTTCTTTTGTTAAATTTATTTCTATGTATTATATTCTTTTTTTTTTTTTTTCATGGGCAGGCACTGGGAATTGAACCCGGATCTCTGGCATGGCAGGGGAGAACTCTGCCTGCTAAGTCACTGTGGCCTGCCCTATTCCTATGTATTATATTCTTTTTGATACTCTTCTAAATGGAATTGTTTTAGTTCCTCTTTAATTGTTTGTGCTTAGAAATACAATTGATTTGGTCTATTGATCTTGTATTCTGTAACCTTGTCAAACCTGTTCAATAGTTTTAATAATTTTTGCACGTGCATATGTATGTATGCATGTGTATTTCTTAGTACTTTCTATGTATAGGATCACACCATCTTCAAATAAAGATACTTTTACCTTTTCCTTTTCAATCAATTTGCCTTTTATTTCATTTTCTTGTCAATTGCTCTGGCTAGAAACTCCAGTGCAATGCACAATAGAATTTCTGAGAGCAGACATCCTTCTCTTGTTCCTGATTATAGGAAGAAAGCATCTAGTATTTTACAATTAAGTATGCTGCTAACTGTGGAATGTCTTTTTTTTTTTTTTTGTAGATGCTATTCATCAGATTTAAGAAGTTCCTGACATTCTTAGTTTGTTGAATATATTTTATTGATAGATTAGCACACATTAAGCCAACCTCATATTCCTAGGATAAATCTCACATGGTCATGGTGTAAAATCATTTTATATTGTTCTGTTTTGGATTTGCTAGTATTTTACTGAGAATTGTTACATCTATATTCATAAGGAATATTGTTCTGTATTTTTCTTTTCTTGTGATGTCCTTGCCTGGCTTTAGTATCAGGGTAATATTGGCCTTATAGACTGAAATGAGAATAGTTCCTTCTGCTTCTATTTTTTTTTGAGAATTTGGAAGGATTAGTGTTAATTCTTCTTTAAATAGTTGGTAGAATTCACACATGAAGCTCTGGATCTGGCTTCTCTGTGTGGTGGTTTTTAAAATTATTCATTCAATCTCCTTACTTGTTAAAGGTTTATTCAGATTTTCTGTTTCTTCTTGAGTTCATTTTGGTAGCTTTGTCTTTCTAGGAATTTTTCTATTTCATCTAAGCTATCATTGTTCCTAGCATTTTTTTTATAATTCATTTTATTTCTGTAAGGTAGGTAGTGATGTCCCTTCTTCTGTTGCTGATTTTAGTAATTTGAGTCTTCTCCCCTGTTTTCTTGATCAGTCTGCTAAAGTCTTTGTCAATTTTGCTGATTTTTTCAAATGATAACTTTGGTTTCATTGATTTTCTCCAGTGTTCCTCTATTTCATTTATTTCTGCCCTAATATTTATTATTTTCTTCCATTGATTTTGACCTTAGTTTGCTCTTCTTTTTCTTAGTTTCCTAACATGGAAGTATGGGTTATCGACTAGATATCTTTCTTCATTTTTGAAATAGAGGTGTCTAAAGCTAACAATTTTCCTCTAAGCATTTTTTAGTTGCACTCTACAAGTTTTGATATGTTGTGTTTCTGTTTTCATTTTCTCAAAGTATTTCCTAATTTTCCTTGTGATTTCTTTTTTTTTGACCCTTTATTTGGAGTATGTTTACTTTTTATATATCTGCAAAATTTCCCAATTTCCTTCTGTTATTGATTTCTAATTTCATTCCTTTGTGGTCAGATAACTTTATATGATTTCACTCCTCTTAAATTTTTGGAGGCCTGTTTTATGGTCTAACATTTTGTTGATTTTATGCCTAGTTATTGTATCTATCATTAAGAGTGGGTATTGACGTTGTTAGATCTTACTGTTGAATTGTCTATTTCTCCCAGCAATTCTATCAATTTTTGCTTCATGTATTTGGGGCTTTGTTGTTAGAAGCATATATAATTGTTGTGCCTTCCTAATAGACTGACATTTTAATCATTATAAAATGTTCTTTCTTGTCTCTAGTAACAATTTTTGTCTTAAGTCTATTTTGTCTGATATTAGTATAGCCATTCCAGATTTCTTTTTATAAGTGTTTGCATGGTATATAATTTTCCATTCTTTTAATCTCAGACTATTTGTGTCTTTTACTCTAAAGTGTTCTGTACATAGCAACTAGTTGGGTCATGTCTTTATAGTCATTCTGCTAATCTCTGCCTTTTAATTGAGGTATTTAATCCATTTATACTTAATGTCATTTCTGGTAAGGTAGGATTTATGGTTTCATTTTGCTATTTGTTTTCTGTGTGTCCATTTCTTTTTGTTCCTCTGATTCTTCATCAATACCTTGTTAAGTGGATATTTTCTACTATACCATTTTAATAGCTTTGTTATTTATTTTCCATTAAAATTTTTTTTTTTAGTTATTTTCTTGCCCAGGGATTGCAATTAAAATCTTAACATAAAACAATCTAGTTTGAATTGATGTCATCTTAATTTTAATTATATACAAAAATCTTTGCTCCATTATAGCTTCATTCCCTTCCCTCCTTTGTGCTATGTATGGTTATACAAATTGCATCTTTATACATTTTAGCACTATTAACACAGGTTTATAATTATTGCCTTATGCATCTGTCTTTTATATTATATAGGAAAAGAAGAGAATTATAACCAAAAATACAATTGTACTGTCTTTTACATTTACCCATGTATTTACCTTATCTGTGTTCTTTATTTCTCCATGTGGATTTGAATTGCTATTTAGTGTCCTTCTCTTTTGATCTAAGGGAATCCCTTTAGTATTTCTCACAGGGCTAGTCTACTTAGCAATATTCTCTGTTTTCGTTTATTTAAAAATGTCTTATTTCTTCCTTCATTTTAAAAGATAGTTTTGCTGGATATAGAATTTTTGGTTGACAGTCTTTTGCTTTCAGCACTTTGAATATGTCATTCCATTGCCTCCTAGTATCTGTGGTGTCTAAAGAAAAGTTGGCTGTCAATTTTCTTGAAAATCTCATGATCATTAAGTACTTTTCTCTTACTGCTTTCAAGAGTCTCTTAGTCTTTCAAAATGGCCATGATGTATTCAGTGAGTATCCTAACTGAAATTCACTGAGCTTCTTAGATGTGAAGATTAATGTTTCCCATCAAATTTGGAATGCTTTTGAATATTATTTATTCAAATATTTCTGTCTCTTTCTTTTGCTCCTTTCTTCGGGACTGCCCACTAAGTGTATATTGAAGTGTTTGATGGTATCCCACAGGTCTCAGAGGCTCTGTTGATTTTCCATAATTTTTTCTTCTTCAGATAGATAATCTCAATTCACTTCCCTTCAAGTTTGGTGATTCTTTCTTCTACCAGCTCTAATCTTCTTTGGAGGTCTTCTAGTAAGATTTTCATTTCAGTTTTTGTACTTCTCAACTCCAGAATTTCTATTTTTCTCTTTCAAAATAATTTGTCTCTCCTCAAAGATATTCTTTATTTGGTGAGAAATTGTTCTCACACTTTCTTTTAATTCTTTATACAAAGTTACCCTTAGTCATTTGAATATAGTTATAATTGATTTAAAGGTTTTGTCTAATAAATCCAATATCTGGGTTTCCTTAGTGACAATTTGTATTGACTGCTTTTATTCCTGTGTATGGCCCAAACTTTCCTCTTTTTTGCATGCCTTGTAATTTTTTCATTGAAAAATGTATATTTTAAATGATATAATATGCCAACTCTGGAAATCAGATACCCTTTCCTGATTTGTTACTGCTGTTGCTTTCATTTGCTCTTGTTGTTGCTATAAGGGTGTTTACTGTTTTTCCTGGAATAATTCTGTTAACTGTATTTTTGTCATATTTAGCCACTGAGGACTCTGCATTGTTAGCTAAGTGGTCAGCTAATGATTAGACAGAGATATCCTTAAATATCTTGAATCACTAGTCTTCAAGACCTTTCCTAAGGGGATGTGCATGTGTCTTCAACCCTCTGACAAAGAGTTTAAAAGTCTGCCTTAGCCACTTACTATTTGGGCAGAGCCTCAAGGACAGCCAAAGGTGAGAGTTTAGGACCTTCTCAGGTCTTTTGTGGAAACGAGCACAGCCCTGGGCATGCAAGCAGGCTTCAATATTTCCAGGAATAAGTTGGGGCTTTACAAAGCTTCTTGTGGACATTTCACTTTCCAGTTTTTCCTTTTAAGTCTTTGGTAAGCCTCTAATTAGCTTTACCTAGCAATGCAGCCTCAAGCAGATGCAATGGTAAACAATTGATACAGACAGTTCTTTACAACAACAACAATAACAACAACAAACAAACAAACAAAAAACAAAACAAAAAAACAACCTTGGTAGGTCTGTTCACACAGAGAAAGCTCTGAGTCAGGTCAAATAAAGACAAATCCTGAGAATGTAGTTTTTCAGTAAGATGTCAGTAAAATAGTGACAATTCTCTGGGATGGGGCTTTTGGGTAGCTTGATGTCATTCTGTATTTTTTGGTGGCTGCTAGGCTGGCTTTCAAAACTGAAGTAGTGACATTGTTGTCTTTCCAGGTTACTGCAGAGCTTGGGAAAGGGGGAGTTGGTAGGACAAAGTTAAAACATCACAAGGCTCAGCCATTTACTGTTGAATAAATACTTCTCAAATTGTTGCAAGCCTTTAGTTAATTTACAAGGGTCTGAAAAAGTTGGCTGTGACAATTTTTGTCAGTGTTCTTCATGCTTTGTTTTAAAATTGTGAAATATAACATATATACAAAAAATCAATAAATTTACAAGTACATTTTAACAAGTAGTCATAGAACAGATATTAAAGTTTGGCATGGGTTATAGTTCCACATTTTTTTTTTCCTCCTAGCTGCTCTAAGACACTGGAGACCAATAGAAATATCAATATAATGATTCAGCAGTTGTACTCATTTGTTAAATCCTATCTTCTCTTTAAATAACATATATGCATAAAAGCAATAAATTTCAAAGTACATTGCAACAATTAGTTGTAGAACAGATTTCAGAGTTTGCTATGGATTACAATTCCACAATTTTAGGTTTTCACTTCTAGCTGTTCTAAGGTACTGGAGACTAAAAGAAATATCAATCTAATGAATCAGTACTTATACTCATTTGTTAAATCCGACCTTCTCTGTATAACTCCACCATCAACTTTGATCTTTCTCCCACTCTTTAGGGGTATTTGGGCTATGGCCATTCTAACTTTTTCAAGTTGGAAGAGGCTGTTGATAATATGGGATGGGGGGATGGAACTAGCTGATGCTCTGGAAAGGCTGACCCCTTTGCATTTTAGTACTTTTCTGGTCCAGGGACCCATCTGGAGGTTGTAGGTTTTGGAAAGTTACCCTAGTGCCTGGAACCCTTGTAGAATTTTATATAATGCCCTAGGTATTCTTTAGGATTGGCAGGAATGGTTTTGGTTGGGGTTTGGGAAGTTATGATAGGTAGCAATGTCTAACTGAAGCATGTGAAAGAGTGACCTCTGGTGTAACTTATTGACTTATTTGAACTCTCTCAGCCACTGATACCTAATTTGTTACACTTCTTTTCCCCCTTTTTGTCAGGATGGCATTGTTGATCCCACAGTGCCAGGGCTAGGCTAATCCCTGGGAGTCATCTCCCATGCCACCAGGGAGACTTTCATCCCTGGATGTCATGTCCCATGTAGGGGGAAGGGCAATCGTTTCACTTGAAGAGTTGGGTTTAGGGAGAGAGAGGCCACATCTGAACAACAAAGAGGTTCTTTGGAGGTGACCTATAGGTAGGCCAAGCTTCTTGGCTACATACATAAGCTTCACAAGAGCAAGCCTCAAGATCAAGGGTTTCCAAGCTTCCCTTGCCCACCCCAAGCCAGTGGTTCTCCTCGCACCCAGCATCCAGCCAGACTCACAGTGTGCCAATGGAGCAGACATGGGCAAAGTGATGGTGGTCAGGCTCGAACTGGGGCTGCTGCTCCTGGTGCTGCTCTTACCCATGCAGATTTATCCAAATCAAACAACTGCCATAGCACATTCAAGTAACTCCTCCCAGAGTACCTCAGTTGCCCCAAGTCCAGCTAATGCCACCACCCCAGGAACTGGCAGTCAATAGCCAGCCTCCTCATGGTCTCACTCTCTCTTTTATATCTCTACTGTTAAGAGACTCAGATCAAGAAACATCTATGCTTCCTCATCTTCTGAATCCAATCCAAATGGCATCTAAAGTCCAGTGTGGTGAGGAGAACACAGGTCTTCATTGAATCTACTGGTTCCATACCTTATTGATGCAGAAAATGTTGAGAATTTCAAATTTAACTGGTTTGAAGAACATGTGAAGGATTTGACTAGATGATGAATGCCAATATTAAGTCTGCTGGGGTTTCATGAAGAAGATGAAAAGAGACAGTCTCCAAAATGAAGAGATTATTTCCTTGAATGTGACCTAAGAAATATGGATATTTAAAACTCTACCTTGAAAAACAAATAGATTTTCTCTTATCCAAAAAGAAACAATGGAGTGTGGAATAGAGATTCAGTTTTCATTTGATACATTAAATATATAGGGCCATGAAATGATTAGGTAATATAAAAGCTCCCATGATTCTATTTATATGTATATTTAGAAGAACCCTCCAGGTTTTACTGTATATTCTCCATGTATTGTTTCACCAGTACTAATTTTAGTTTATACTGATAAACTCTAGGTAAAAGTTTTATGTTGTTAAGCTGTTCTAGTTTGCTAGCTGCTGGAATGCAATATACCAGAAATGGAATGGCTTTTAAAAGGGGAAATTTAATGAGTTGCTAGTTTACAGTTCTAAGGCCGAGAAAATGTCCCAATTAAAACAAGTCTATAGAAATGTCCAATCAGGGCGGCTGCCGTGGCTCAGCAGGCAGAGCTCCGACCTGCCGTGCTGGAGGTCTGGAGTTCGATCCCTGGTGCCTCCTGCCCATACGCAAATTAAAAAAAAAAAAAAAAGAAATGTCCAATCAAAGGCATCCAGGGAAAGATACCTTGGTTCAAGAAGGCCGATGAAGTTCAGGGTTTCTCTCTCAAGTGAGAAGGCGCATGGCGAACACAGTCAGGGCTTCTCTCTTGGCTGGAAGGGCATGTGGTGAATATGGCGTCATCTGCTAGCTTTCTCTCCTGGCTTCTGGTTTCATGAAGCTCCCCGGGAGGCGTTTTCCTTCTTCATCTCCAAAGGTCACTGGTGGGCTCTCTGCTCTGTGGTGCTGCAGCATTCTCTGCTCTCTCTGAATCTCTCTCTCCAAAATGTTTCCTCTTTTATAGGACTTCACAGAAACTAATCAAGACCCACTCAAATGGGTGGAGACATGTCATCCCCTAATCCAGTTTAACAACCATTCTTGACTAAATCACATCAACCAGGGAGATGATCTCATTACAGTTTCAAATATACAGTATTGAATAGAGATTATTCTACCTTTATGAAATGGGATATATATCAAAACATGGCTTTTCTTAGGGGGCATACTTCCTTTCACACATAAGCTATCACTGTTCTCTTGGGAACTCAACTCTTATTTCTGAGACTAGGGATTTGACATTGCACTTAACTTTTTTTTTTTTTTTAATTTGCATATGGGCAGGAGGCACCAGGAATCGAACTCCAGCCCTCCAGCACGGCAGGTCGGAGCTCTGCCTGCTGAGCCACGGCAGCCGCCCGCACTTAACTTTTTAAGTAGTAATTGACATGTGCCAGGCAATGATGTATTGGAATCTATCCCCCAATGTAAGCATAATGAATAAATTTTGCTTGTTCGTTCATATTAAAAAAAGATCAAAGTCTTGCCCTATTGATTTGGGTGCCTCCAAAATTTGGCACATTATCTGGGGTTTCCCTGGTGGTAAAGTTTAATAGTTCCATAATTTTTCTCCCATCCCTCAAAGGACTTTACCAACACTTTTGATTATTTGCTTAATATACTCCAGGATGTAGCCAGGCATTACATTAAGCTATACAGGATTAAAGGCTCTCATTCTTATTCTGGGCTTCCTGTGTCTGGATTATTTAAATGATCTATCCAGAAAGGTTGAATTAGATTATGTGCTACACAAAATTTAGGTTCTGGATGTAATAAAACATTTTTCCTTTGGTCTCAAAGAGTAGGTGAAGTTTTAAAATACAGGCAATCTCTTCCTTACTCCTATATTCTGAGTTCCCTTAATCCTGACCTGACTGGCTTCATTTTTATCTCTAAATAGCAGGTTATACATATATAAGACAGCCCCTCAAAATCCAGAAATAACATTTACCACTCTGGACTAAATGTGACTGCTATAAGAGCTTACAGCCTAGGCCCCAGTCTTCTTATAAGTATTTTCTAAATGAGATCATACAATATTTTCTTTTGTTTCTGGCTTATTTTGTCTCACCAAATGTCCCATAGGTTCATTCACATCATTGCATATCTCACAGCTTCATTCTTTTTTGTAGCAGCACCATGTTCGATCCTAAGTTTACACCATCATTCACCAATCTACTTCTCAGTCACTGCATCTTTCAGCCACCTCCATCTACTGCGCTTCATGTATAATGTCCAAAGTCAACAGTCCATCAACACTCTCAATTTTTGATAATTTCATCGTTTCCAAGAGAAAGATAGCCAGTAAACATACCCTCACCAAACAGAATTCTCGATGCTTTAATGGAGAGACAGAATTTTGGAGGTCCTTGTTCCACCATTTTGGAAGCTTCATCTCCCAAGTTGAAATTTCAAACATCCTGATTCAATATCCATCTTTGTGAGTTGCCACTACTCAACTTATAAAACTTTTCCTAGTTTAAAGTTTTCACAGGACTTTAGGATTGATCATTTTATTTTGTAATCAAAGTCATACTTATGCATAGTTTAAAATAGCAAATAATATCATTTTTTATTATCTTCCAGCCCTTAAGTTGAACCTACGCCAGGTATCATACTTTAAATTTCTAAGAGCTCTTTCTTGCTCTTATTTCTAATTTGGATCATCCTATTCTGGTTTTTCTATATGCAATATTGTCTCTAACTCTCCAAGGAAATTAACTATAGTTTATTTGAACTTTTATTCTGAATCCTGCATTATTTCTAATTCTTTGTACTTCTTCTTTTCTGTTTGTTTTGTTCTCTTTAATGTGCAAGGTATTTTCCAATTCTGTGGATCCTTAGTTGTTCAATCATATATATTTATACATATATTTTTTGATACACAAATGGGTTCACTATATTTATCTCAATTTTTTTGGATACGTCACATTTAAAATTTATTTATTTATTTTGAATCTGCAGATTTTGTTGAGATATATTCACAAAGTACATATTCTATACAAAATAAACAATTAATGTTTCATAGTATCTTCACTTGGTTGTACAATTATCATCACTCTATATTTTAGCCAATTTTTATGGCATCAACGAGAAAAGTAATGGATGGCCACAGCCACATCAAAAAGAAAACCCCCAAACACCCCATAACTCTTATCCCCCTCCCTAAATATTTACCCATCTTATTATTGTGGTACCAATGAGATATTCCTGTTAAATTTAGTCCATTGCATGCAACAGGTAGTTTTTCCCATATGCCATTCTATTATTAACTTTTTGTACAAGTATCATACTTCTGAAGTGTTCATGCAAGAACTTATTTATATTTGTAGTGCTAATCAATGAGATACATGACTTTAAATAACCACTTTCAATCATATTCACCTCCAATATGGCACTATGACTTATAATCCCACTAATGTACTAGCAACACTTCTATCCATTCTCATACATTTAAGTCCAACCCTGTTAACAAGTCTGTACATAGGTAACTTCCCTAGCTTCCTCTTCTCTACTTTTGGTCAACTCTAGGTCCCCTATCTTCTATATTTTGAGTCTGAGTTTACATTTACTAGGGGGTTCATATTAGTGAAGTCATACAGTACTATCCTTTTGCATCTGACTTATTTCACTCAGCATTATGTCCTTAAGGTTCATCCATGCTGTCATATGCTTCAGAACCTCATTCCTTCTTATTGTTGCATACCATTCCATCACATGTATATACCACATTTTGTTTATGCACTCATCGGTTGATGGACACTTGAAAAGTTTCCATCTATTGGTAATTGTGAATAATGCTGCTATGAACATCAGTGTGCATGTCTGTTCGTGTCACTGCTTTCACATCTTCTGGGTGTATACTGAGAAGTGAAATCACTGGATCGTAGGGTAACCTGATATTTAGTTTTCTAACTGTTTTCTACAGCAGCTGTATCATTATATATCCCTACCAGCAGTGGATAAGTGTTCCAATTTCTCCACATTCTCTCCAACAATTGTAGTTTCCTATTAGTTTAATGGCAGCCATTCTTAGAGGTATAAGATGATATCTCACTGGTTTTGATTTGCTTTTCCCTAATAGCTAATGAAAATGAACATCTTTTCATGTGCTTTTTAGGTATTTGTATTTCCTCTTAGGAAAAATGTTTATTTATATCTTTTGCCCATTTTATAATTGGGTTGTCTTTGAGTTGTAGGATTTCTTCATATATACCGCATATCAAACCTTTATCAGATATGTGATTTCCAAATATTTTCTCCCATTGAGTTGGCTACCTCTTCACTTTTTTGACAAAGTTCTTTGAGGCACAAAGCATTTGATTTTAACGAGTTCCCATTTTTCTTTCATTGCTTATGCTTTGGGTGTAAGGTCTAAGAAGCTATCTCCTATTACTAGGTCTTGAAGATGTTTCCTTATATTTTCTTCTAGGGGTTTTATGGTAGTGGCTCTTAAATTTAGGTCTTTGATCCACTTTGAGTTAATTTTTGTATTGCTAGTGAGGTAGGGGTCCTCTTTCATTCCTTTGACTATGGATATCCAGCTCTTCCAGCCCCACTTATTGAAGAGACTCTTCTGTCCCAGTTCAGTGGATTTAGGGGCCTTGTCAAAAATCAATTGACCATAGATCTGGGGTCTGTTTCCAAAATCTCAATTCAATTCCATTGATCAATAAGTCTATCTTTGTGCCATGCTGTTCTGACCACTGTGGCTTTATAAGAAGCTTTAAAGTCAGGAAGTATAAGTCCTCCCACTTTGTTCTTTTTTTTTAGGATTTTTTTGGCAACTTGAGGTTTCTTTCCCTTCCAAATAAATTTGGTAACTTGCTTTTCCAAGTCTGCAAAGCAGATTGCTGGAATTCTGATTTGTGTTGCATTGAATATATAGATCAATTTGGGTAGAATTGACAGCTTTATGACATTTAGCCTTCTTATCCATGAACACTGAACATCTTTCCACCAATTTAGTCTTCTTTGATTTCTTTTAGCAGAGTTTTGAAGTTGTCTAGGTAGAAGGGCTTTGCATCTTGGTTAAGTCTATTCCTAGATACTTGATTCCTTTAGTTGCTATTGTGAATGAAATTTTTTCTTAATTGCCTCCTCAGTTAGGTCATTACTAGTATATAGAAACATTACTGATTTTTGTGCATTCATCTTTATATCCTGCCACTTTGCTGAACTTATTTATTAGCTCAAAAACTTTGTTGTGGATCTCTCAGAATTTTCCAAATATAGGATCATGTCATCTGAAAATAATGAAAGTTTTACCACTTCCTTTCCAATCTGACTGCCTATTACTTATTTTTCTTGCTGAACTGTTTTAGCTACAACTTCTAGCACAATGTTGAATAATAGTGTGACAGTGAGTATCCTTGTCTCATTTCCAATCTTAGGGAGAAGGCTTTCAATCTCTCATTGTTGAGTATGATGCCAGCTGAGGGTTTTTCATATATGCCCGTTATTATATTGAGGAAGTTCCCTTGGAGTCCTACCTGTTGAAGTCCTTTTTTTTTTTAATCAGAAAAGGATACTGAATTTTGTCAAATGTTTTTTCAGCATCAATTGAGATGATCATGTGATTTTTCCCTTTCGATTTGTTAATGTGTTGCATTACATTATTTTCTTATATTGAATCACTCTTGAATGCCTAGAATTAACCCCACTTGGTCGTGGTGTATAATTCTTTTAATGTGCATTTGAATTTGATTTGTAAGTAGTTTTTTTTGAGAATTTTTGCATGTGTATTCATTAGGGAGATTAGCCTGTAGTATTCCTTTCCTATAGTATCTTCATCTGGTTTTGGTATTAGAGTGATACTAGCTTCATAAAATGAGTAAGGTAGTGTTCCTTTTTCTTCAAAATTTTGGAAGAGTTTGAGCAGGAATGGTGTTAGTTCTTTCTGGAATGTTGGGTAAAATTTCCCTGTGAAGCCATCTGGCCCTGGGCTTTTCCTTGTAGGAAGGTTTTTGATGACTGATTAAATTTCTTGACTTGTGATTGGTTTGTTGAGGTCTTCTATTTCTTCTCCAGTCAATGTAGGATGTTCATGTATTTCTAGGAAATTGTCCATTTCCTCCAAGTTGTCTATTTTGCTGACATAGAGTTGCTCTTAAGGTTGTTTTTTCCTTTGGGATCCACAGTAATGATCCCCTTCTCATTTCTGATTTTCTTTTTTGCATCTTTTCTCTTTTTGACTTTATCAGTCTAGCCAAGGTTTGTCAATCTTGTTGCTCTTCTCAAATAACCAAGTTTTGGTTTTATTGATTCTCTCTACTGACTTCTTTTTGTTCTCCAGTTCATTTATTTCTGCTTTAATCTTTGTTATTTCTTTTTTTAACTTGATTTAATGTTAGTTTGCTGTTCTTTCTCTAACTTTCTCAGTAGTCCAATGAGGTCTTTGGTTTTAGCTCTTCATTTTTTCTTTTTAATGTATGCATGTAAAGCTATAAATTTCCCTCTCAGCACTACCTCTCCTGCATCCCATAGGTTTGGTTATGTGGCCTCCTCATTTTCATTCATTTCCAGATAATCATCAATTTCTCCTGCAATTTCTTCTTTTACCCACTGGTTGTTTAAGAATGTATTTTTTAAACTCCATATATTTGTGAAAGTTCTTTGGTGGTTATTGATTTCTTTGGTGGTTATTGATTTCTTTGGTGGTTACTGATTACCAGCTTCATTCCACTGTGGTCAGAGAAAGTGCTTTGAGTAATTTCAATCTTTTAAAATTTAATTGATACCTGTTTTATGCCCCAGCATATGATCTATCCTGGAGAACATTTCACGAGCACTAGAGAAGAATGTATATCCTGGTGTTTTGGGATGCAACAATCTATACATGTCTGTTAGGTCTAATTCATTTATCATACTATTTAGGTTCTCTATGTCCTTATTGATCCTCTGTCTGGTTGTTCTATCAATAGTCAAGAGTGATGTACTGAAGTCTCCCACTATTATAGGACAAACATCTATTGCTCCCTTCAGTATTGCCAATGTTTGCCTCATATACTTTGGAGCTCCTTAATTGGGTGCATAAACATTTATGACTATTATTTCTTCTTGGTGAATGGTCCCTTTTATTAACATATAGTGCCCATCCTTGTCTCTTATGATATTTTTGCATTTAAAGCCTATTTTGTCTGATATTAGTATAGCTACCCCTGGTTTCTTTTGGTTGCAGCTTGTGTACAATATTTTTTCCCGCCCTTTCATTTTCAATGTATTTGTACCCTGGGTCTAAGATGAGTCTCTTGTAGATAGCATATAGATGGATCATGCTTTTAAATCCATTCTGCCAATCTGTATCTTTTAATTGGACAGTTTAATGCTTTTACATTCAAAGCTATTACTGTAAAGGAAGTACTTGAATGAACCATTTATCTTTGGTTTTTATTTGTCAGATATTTTTGCCCCTCTCTCTTTTTGTCCTTTGTCCCCATACTAATACTCTTCAATTCTGTGCTCATCTCCAGACCTCTCTGTCCTATCCCTTTTTTTCAGCCAACAGAACTCCCTTTAGTATTTATTGCAGGGCAGGACTCTTGTTAACATATTTTCTCAGCATTTGTTGGTCTGTGAAGATTTAAAAATCTCTCTCACTTTTGAAGGACAACTTTGCTGGGTAAAGAATTCATGGCTGACAATTTTTTTCTTTCAGAATCTTAAATATTCCGTGCCACTGCCTTCTCACCTCCATGATGGCCATTGAGTAATCAGTACTTAGGCTTATGTGGCTTCCCTTATATGTGGTGAATAGCTTTTCTCTCACTGCTTCTAGGACTCCCACCTTTTCTGCAGCATTTGACAGTCTGATTAGCATATGTCTTGGAATGGGTCTCTTTGGATTTATTCAATTTGGAGTTTGTTGGACTTCTTTGATTTGCATATTTATGTCTTTTATAAGGGTCAGGAAGTTTTCCCAAATTATCTCTTCAAATACTCTTTCTTTTACTGTTTTCTTCCCTTCTGGGACACAATTATTTTCATATTTGTGTACTTTATGTTGTCCATCATTTCCCTGAGATCCACTTCAAATTTTTCCATCTTTTCCACCATCTTTTCTTTTGTGTGTTCACATTCAATTGCCTGTCCTCTACTTCATTTATTCTTACTTTTGCCTCTTCAAATTTGCTGTCGTGGGCCTCTGGTATATTTTTTATTTGATCTACTGTATCTTTCATTTCCATAAAATCTACTCTATTTGCTCTTTCAAATTCTTCTTTATGCTCTTCTAGTGTCTTCTTAATATCCTTTAAGTCTTCAGCCAACTCACTGAAGTAATTTTGGAGATTTGAATGCACTTCTTTGATTAGTTGCTCCAAATTCTGTGTCTCCTCCAGCTTTTTATTTTGGTCATTTCGCTTGGCCATCTTCTTGCAAGGTCATGTGCTTTGTTATTTTCTGTTGATTTCTTTGTATTTGGTTTCTGATAAGGTTCTTTTGAGAGTTGATTTCCCTCACTCACCTAAGATTTTATAGTTACTTGGGTTTGCATTGAAGGTCTACTTTTGTCAGTAATTCCCAGTCAGAGCAAGGCCATGGCCTTCCGCGGGAGATGCAAGTCTATTAGATATCAGTCCTTTCAGTTGTAATTTCTCTGCTTTTCATCCAGGTTCTCTCTACATAATGAAGAAGTTCCTCTCTGGCCAGCCATACCCTGGAACCACTGTCCCAGTCATTTTCTGCCTTTTCTCTAGTTTTTCCATGGTGGAGAAGTTAGCTCTACTCTCCTATTTCACCATCTTCCTGGAAGTTTCTTAATTATCTCAATTAGTGAATAGAAACTGATGTTGAAGGAATGAATGTCTGATGAGGTTCCCACCTGTAAGAACTACACCAATGGGTTCACTTGTCCTCTGGTTTCTGGCTGGGTTTGGCCAATGAGGAGCATCAGCAGAAGCTCAGATAAAGACAGTGGTTATTTCCCTAGCTCTGCCACTGCTGTGGAGTCACCATGGGCTGTGGCCCTCAACTGAAAGTCCTAGATCCTGCAAAACAGCTCTTTTCACACAGATTTTCTGGCTATGGTAGTAGCCCACTCCCCATAATCCTTCTGGCTAAAGGGTGGTAATGAGTTCTAGTTCAATCATATTTAAAGGTGAGTTATTCAACATATAATTAGAAGCACTGTGTATATGGATACCACTTATTAACTGGCAGGATCCAGTGATCAGTGTCAATACATGGAGATACCTCCCAGAGTCTGGTTGCTATTTACAGAAAAGAGTTCTCTAATCTCTTGTCTAGTTGCTAATTCTATAAGCAGAAAAGAGAAAATGGCTATGAATTCACCATTTGGCAGGCATAATCCCTTGCTTTATTGGAATGACTCCCTTGTTCTCTGCTTTGACTGAAGTCCCAAGCCTGGAGTTTTTCCAATTCAATTTCTCCAAAGATAAATTTTAACCTTCAACCTGGAGGTGGTGGTTGTCATTTATCACTTGGCTAGGATAGAGTGGGAAAGGGGATCTGGGGCCCAACTGCTTCATATACAATTTTTAAACATTCTGCTCTTTTCATCTTCTCTGTCCTCTGTGGTATCTGGTACTTCAAGTGTTCTACAGTTACATTACTTTGCAGAAACTTTGGTTGTAGAGTTTTCTGTTCTCTTTTGGCAATTTTCTATCACTCCCTGTCTTCCAACATTTTTTTGAAATTGTTGATGTCTTTTTTTTTCAATATCTTTGTCCTTTTGAGTTATTATTATTTTTTGTTATACTGTAATCATTTCAGAAGGATTATGAGAGCAGAGATAAATGTAAGTGATCAAACCTCCATATTAAACAGGAGGCCCTTTTTATGAACTTTAATTCTTCTAATTCCAGCCAGGTAATGATTTGGTGGCTTATCATCATACCAGCTTTGGAAGTCAGTATGATGACTGACATATGGTATATGACACACACACACATATACCATACATATAAGTGCCATATACACCCACTCCTCTCAAGGGGCTCAATATATTTTTAGCCACCATCTCATCATTCTTATAGGAACCAATTAAAGTCATCCTTATTATAAAATGTAAGGAAGGTGCTTTGCAATCAGTCAAACATGGCTTCAAATCTTTGCTGTATGATTTTGTACATGCTAACCTCTTGAAGTCTCACTTTCTTCATTTCTGAAAGGAACAATAATACTGACTTCATGGGCTTACTATGAGTATTAACAAGATGAAAGAAGTTAGTGAAAAATGTGATCCATCATAAGAACCTAAGAAATATTAGTTTCTTTCCACTA
>PVIY010036758.1:0-25204 GCA_004026745.1 Myrmecophaga tridactyla | reverse complement strand
CATATGCAAATTAAAAAAAAAATTTTTTTAAAAATATATTTAAAAAAAAAGATAGAAATTAAACTTTTAAAAAGTACCTTATGAATCCTTAACTCTTTTCCCAATTTCCAAATTAGATGACCCTTATGTAGAAAGCCTATACTTTTTCAAATTTCATGATCTGCATTATCTGTATGGTAATAAAATTATATATTTTTCAGGTCATGAAACACCTAGAATACATTTGTTCTGCATTAACTTTCCCTTTTGTTCTTCCTAATATTCCAAAGATTAGGGTAATAGGACTGAAACTTGAAAGCTTCAAGAGCTAGAACCCACAGCTATTCCAAAGGGTGAATTACTCCAGACAACATCTAAAAATCAATTATCATATTTCAACTTTATGATGAGCCTTAGAGGAGAAGACATTCAAAAGAGGATTATATGTCCCCAGAATCTGACATTAACAAAAAGCAGAAGACTCTGATGACAAGAAGGAAAGAGAATAAAAGGGAAAAAAATCCTGCTAAAAATGAATGGGGAAAAAAAAATCTATGAAAAAGTAGTACACATTTATTGTATCATGACTTATACTGCATATATATATACTCTAATATTTTTAAACAGGTTACGTTTGTTTAGGAAAAGCCCAAAACAACTTTTCCAAGAAACAATATATGAAAGGAAAAACTTTAGTTTAAAGTGAATATTCAATATATAACTAGAACTAGATTTAGGAGATGAAAAATTAACAATGGGATAAGTGATTACTAATTGGTTTTGGTAACAATAATTATTGTGGGGTTGGCAAATGACTCTGAATAAAATATAAGTTTTAAACTGTACATGGGCCAAATAGAAGGAAAACTCTATTTCTGAATAACAGGCCAAGTTTCCTACTGTAGTCACTTGCTTCACTATTATACACTATTACTCATGAGGAAAAATAGAGGGTGGCTGGCTATTACCCATATTATTCCTGGAATAACAGGTCCTATAGAAAAGAAGAACAAATTCCGTAAATAAAAAGATTGTAGCAATGCTTTTACTAGGCAATCATTTATTAAGATACTGCCACTGATGAGCTATATTTTGGTGAGGATGCAGAAAACTGGAACCCGTCTTGGGAGGCATGTAAATGGTGCAGCTAGTTTGGAAACCTATTCGGCAGTCTGTAAGAACACATGCACATCTTAAAACCCAGAAATTCCACATCTTGGACTATATCCAGCATATATGAATACACACAAACCTACATACTACATGCACATTGTTCACCAAGTGACATTTCTTAGAATGTTTATAGCAACTCTATTCATAATAGCCTCAAACTGGAATACCAAAACACCCATCAACAGTAGAATGGATAAGTAACCTGGGGTATATTCACTCAGTGAAATACTATAACAATGAAAAATCTACAATGCACAAAGCAATATGGATATATCTCACAGATACAATGTCGAGTGAAAGAAGCTAAAACAAAAGAGTTTGTATTTATATTTCCATTTATATAAAGTTTAAAAACATGCAAAATGAATTTATGTTTTTAGAAGTCAGGCTAATATTCATCATTGGAAGCACAGGGACTGCAAGGGGGGCATAAAGGGCTTCACTTGGGGGAGCTGGTCATGTTTTTATTCTTCATCTGGGTACTGGTTATATAAGAAAAATGGCTAAGCGCCCCCCTACCCACAAGCTAGTGGAACATTCACACCCATCAGATCCTTATTAAGTACTGTGGGCTATAGATGAATAATTAAGCAAAGAAAGAAAGAGAATCCATACTCTTCTTTTTACCAACACTGGGGTGATAAAAAATTTTAAGTCATATGGGGCTAAAACAAACATTAAGCCTTTTTACTTCACTCCAAAACAAAGACAGATTATTTGTCTAATTGGGCAATAAGTTCTTCTTTCCCTTTCTTGGCATTTCCTCAAGTCAGATCCCCCTGAAGCTATGTTGTCTCATTCCACATGCATTTTATTAGGAAGAGAAACCTGACGTGAGCCTGTCCACGAGCATCTCAGCCAGGAATTGGGAAAGCTGCTCAAAGAAGAGAAAATGTATAACATCCCTCTTGTCTTCCTCGATAATGAAATCCTTTAGTTATCTGAGAGCAGGGAAGTGATGCTTCTTCACAGAACCCACTGGTGAGTGCTTTTTCTCAAGTACAGCCCAAAGATGGCAGAAGGTTTCATTTTGTTTTGTTTTTCTCTCCCCCAAGGGGACTACCCTTTCACTAGAGAATGCATTCACGTCATCAAGTAAATGTGATTCTTAAACAGGACATAAATGTTCCTTTTGGATGAGAACACTAGCTGGGTTCAGCTAATTCTTCATTCTCTATCTATATAAACACTTCCATTACATGAAAAGAAAAATCCCTTAAAACCAAGGATACATTACAGAATTAAACCTCTCTCCTCAATCTATTTTTTTTATCCCATAGAAACACATTCTGCCATTACATTCTTTTATCCATAACAACATCCAGTGGATAATCCACAAATCAATTAAAGACAAGTTAATAGCCAAAAGGGATCAAGCAACAAGCATTAGAAGCATAATATTTACAGGCACCATTCTAAAAATGTTTGTGTCAGAGGAAACTTTGGTCTGGCAAGCTTTCCTTCTTAATCCAAGAATTTAAATGTGTTATGATGACTTTTGAAAAAATCAAAAATTCATCACCTAATTACTCTCTACATATGACATCTGTGGTGGATTGAATTGTGCATCCCAGTGTGGGCTGTTCTTGGTCTTGGTTTGCATTCCAGTAGATGTGGACCCACTGTAAATAAAATCCTTTCAAGGTGTTACTTTGGTTCCGGTGTAACCCAGCAGAATCAGGTTGGGCTTTTTTTTTTTTTTTTTTTTTTTTTGGCATGCCGCAAGGTGGGATGGTCAGGTCACATGACATTCTTTTTCCATGTGAGTATCCCATTATTGCAGCACCATTTGTTGAATTTGTTTGCTTGTTTTTAGGGAAGTGCATGGGCAGGGAATCAAACCCGGGTCTCCCGCATGGCTGCGAGAATTCTACCCCTGAACTACCCTCGTACCTCCCAGGTCGGGCTTTAGTCTGCATTACTGGAACCTTTCACAAGCAGTGCAAAAATCAGATGGAGAGAGAAGCCATGGGGAGCAGCCAGAACTTGGATGGCAACCAAAACTTGGAGGAGAAAGGCAGAGACATCACTATGGGCATCACGACGTGACAGGAAAGCCAGAAATTCCAAAGACTGCCCACCAGCGAGAAGATACCAACCCCAACAGGGAGCAAGCCTTCCACAGCCTGTGAAACCCAGCCAGTATTTCCCTGTCATTAAGCCAACCCATGGTGTGGTATCTGTTTTAGGAGCTGGGAAGAAAACAACATCTATGTTTTGGGGGCAGATATGGACAGATATATCAAGCAATAAAATAATAATAAAGCACTATTATAGGACATGCTACTGCTATTGATTTTTAACTGACAGTTCTTTTTTACCTTAAATTTTTCTACTTAGGAAACTTTTTGAGGATTACACGAAATGATAGAAAAGTATAGTGCAAATTGCTGTTGTCATTATTATTTTAACGTAATAATACCTGAGGTAGACAACTTCTATGATAGTATTCCACTACACCAAAACTCTTCCATTAGTGATAAGTTTACCTTTTCTCCTTCTCCTTCCTCTCTTCTCCCTTCTCCTCCATTACAATAACTAGGAAGTAAAGGCAAATTCACTCAAGGGACTGGAGTGTGATCTGAGGACAGGCTGTATTGAGATTAATCTCCAGATGGTTCCATGGACTTTGTACAATTCTGCGTTATGGATTGCCCACCTCAGACAGCAGACGTACTCGTGGATGTACAGAATGGATATGTTTCAATTTATATGTACATCGTAAATACAATTGCCATTTTCTTTTTGACGGCTTCCCTGACTTCCCCAAGCAGGGCACACTCCCTCAGTGTGGTCCCTATTTTATTTTGTTTATTATTTGTTAACTTGTTTATTTTTTGCCTTCCTCCTCTATAACAAAAGCTTTATGAAAGGAGCACTCTTATCTATTAAGTACCTTCCTATATCTCAGGTATAAGGCAAATTATTTAGGTGGTTAATAAAATACCAGGAATAGGCATTGTGTTACAGCCCTTGTGTCATGATTAGAAAGTCAATCGCTGAATTTACATGTTGGTTGTTAAGCCCAGCCACCATTAAAAATTAAAATATATAAACTTGCAATTAAATAAATTATATTAAAGAGAATGGTAATAAATATTGAAAGTACCTCACTTTCTAATAATTCAACTATATTTTACTCATATCTATATCCTCGAGGGCATTTACGTCTATTGTATCTGTATGGTAGAAACTACACTTTCCTTCCCAACCCCTGTCCAGTGACATCACTTTTGCAGCTTGACATGGGCTGTGAAAGGAGTCCTTTTGGCTAAAGGAATCGGCAAATACTACAAATAAGGTTGTTTTTTTCTGGTTACATCATGAAGCGTCAACTTTTACCAGCATGCCACTAACCATCCATACAGTAGGCAGTCAACAAATAGTCTCTGAATGAGTGAAACAACAATTTTTATATCCTGATTGAATACGTTTGTTTGTGGTCACAATTATTCTTACTTTTACAGAGTTTATTCCTTTAGCCCAGCCAAAAAAGCTTTTCTTCTTTAATTTTGCTCTAAAGCTTGCATTTTGGAATGTGGCTTAAATATTTGTTGTTCTAGAAATGTCTTTTGTATTTCCTTAACATAAATAAAGTAATACATACTTACTCTAGTCACAAATTCACCTTGTCTCTTGAACATTTTAATTGTTCTTTCCAAATACACACGATTATAAGTATAAAGTTATATAATTTGATTAGTTTAAAAGTACCATATTGCCCTGTCAGTGGAATTTTCCTTTGCTCCTCATTCAAAGTAACCCTGGGAATTCATCTAACCAACCTTACAGATATTCAGAAATCTCTTTCCTATCCATTGTTGAGCAAGTTTTAAAAAAAAGCTCTTTAATTATGGTTCAAAAGTAGAAAAAAAAAAAGGACATTAAGAGGGAAAATAGCCAAGGTGGGAGGTAAGTATTTGGCTGAGTGAAAAGCATGATGGGGGTGGGGCCTTTGGAACAAGGAATAGCAAAATAAAATACATGGAAGCAAATGCTTCCTCTTTTTAAGAAGTGTTCCTTATTTGCTCTGTCCAGAATGGACAAGTCTTAATTGGGCCACTCAGCTAAGGCACATCTCTTAACTTAAAAATACTCATCAACTTCATGACTTGAAGATAAAAATAAATGGATGAAAATCATAAAATCAATATTAGGAGAAGGAATAATAAATACTAACTTTACCACTTACTAATCAGATGTATTCACACTCTTTACACATGCAAAAGTGGTATAGTTTTAACCACAGCATGATTCTCACATTGACTTCAGAATCACCATGAGCATCATTACAAACCCTCAACAGTGGGGAATGATGCCTTTTTTTCTTTTATCACCTTTTTTTTTGCATGTCCTGCCAATCCCCACTGGGGACTAACTTCACACTAGTCCATCGCTCCCGGATTACTTTAGCGTACCAGGACTTTTACAATAAATGCATGGGGTGCAGATTTTTCTGTCTGCAGTTGCTCCATGTGCTCCTTATACTACAAAGACCTGCTTCCTTGTACTCTTTAGAGCTCACCAACTGTATTTTCCTCTCTTTTTTCTGTTTCTGGTCTACCTTGCTAATGTACAGATTCTTTGGAATGCTGTGGAAGGGCCTTTCATTTAATCCAGAAAAATTCAGCTGATAATGCCTTTTGCAAAAATGCTGTTTTCAAAACGGTCCTGCAAAAACCCTCTGCTAGCTGCTGTAGGAAGGGATTGTTAGACTTATAGGTAAATGCTTGCGCTTGGTTTTATCTGGAAGAGTCTTTCTATAATTCAGAAGTCTGTCCTTCCATAGTTGCTACCTAATTCTAACTCCTAAACTCTCCCCTGGCTACAAGAAGTAGGCACCGAATCATTCCCCCCGCTCTTGAAGGCACTGACTTGGATATTTGTACGAAAGTACTAAATCATTTGTACTAAAATGAGGGATGTGTATCACTGGAGCTCAAATTTGCACAGAATCACCAAGAGCCATGGGCTCTAGCTCCAGATCTGAACTGTTAATTTGCATGACTTCAGGGTCTTTCTAGGTCTCCACGTTCTTCATCTGAAACAAATGAGTCAAATGAACCCTCAGGTCTCCTCAGCTTGACCCCTGTTGGCAAAAGGAAGCAGAAAGCCTCCACACTTGTGTGGGGTCTGAAAACATTTGCTTATAGATTCAGTCATAATCATGAAGCATCTACTATGGGTCAGGCACTCTTCAAGGCATTAGAAATACAGTGATGGGGGAAAAAACCCTTACCATGCGGAGCTTACATTCTAGTATTGATAATAGCTAACATTTATTTTAGTGCTCTCTACATGTGCCAGACACTTGAGTAACACACTTAATTCTCAAAATACCCCTCTACAGATGAGGAAACTGAGACACATGAAGTTAAGGTACTTGCCCAATGCTGCAAGGCTATAAGTGATGGCGCTGAATTTCACATATCCCAGTTCTGTGCAGCCTCGCCCTGGGGCTCTGGAACCAGCCAGCCCTCCTAACCCATACTCAACACCACCTTTGGAGGCTGATTTTATGTGCAAGTTGCTTTGTTTATAGGCCACCTGCACTGTGTTCTTCTGTAATCAGCAGCATTCCCAAAGATAAATGGTAACCCATAAAAGCATCTGACAAAAGAAAACTCAAATAATTGGTGAAATGATAAAGGCAGCCCAGAAAATGCTATAAAAGAAGTGGAAGGCAGGTCTACCTTCATATACCTTGCTTCCTTTTATCTGCATAATTGCCCTCTGAAGTAGGTATTTTTGTTTTCCTTTTACAGATATGCTCGTGGAAGTTGGGGGATTTGCCTAGGTGAGAAAGCAGTAGGGATGGCGTACAAACTTGGCCCGCTCAGCTCCAAAGCCAAAGCCCTTCTACTACATCATACCGCCCTCTTCCCACAATCTGCAATGATTGCTAATATCATTGTTATTCTTCGGTACAAATACTGTCTTATACAGTGGCTATTTTGTTAACTCACAATGTGGCATATCATTAAGAAGGCCAGTTGAATATTCACAGCAATGCCAACAGATTTCATAGGCATGACGTAGGATGAAGTTGACCTCTCTAGCTAAGAGAATCTTCTGACTCCTCTGCACAGCTGGCCAACAAGCAACATTTTGGCAGTAAAATAGAACCACATGAGCAATGTTTTTTGGCCAGATGCAATGAGCCAGATGGAAGCTCCTGAAGCAAAACCCAGGGAAGACAGAGCAGGCCACATGAAACCACTGGTTAATTTCCTTTGCTATTAATATGAGAAATACTTTTGACTTTTTTCCTGAATGCTACTTTAACCAAATATCAATTGAGTTAGAAGATAGTTTAGATATTATGTAATACATCTACATTTTAATTGATTACTAATCCTTATGCTTCTTTACCAAATTACAAGGTTTGTTTCTCCAGAGAAAGAGTCTGAGTTGAAGAGAGGAAGAAAGTACATCTACAAGAATTATTCCTCTCCTTAGGGAATCCCTCCTGGTGTGGTGAGAAAAGGAGCAGGTCAGGAAACTGGAGGTAGGAGAGCGACACTAGAGGATGCCGACTCCAGGACAGATTGCCAGGGTTCATACTTCCCCTCCTCCTTTTACTCATCATGTGACTTCGGACAAGATTCTTAAACTCTGCATAGTTATTGCATCTGTAATGTAGAAGTAAAAACAGCTCCATCTCCTGGGGTTCTTTCTGAGGTTTAAATGAAACAATGCATGTACAGTACTGTGAGCACAGAGGAAGTGCCCAATAAATATTAGCTCTTATCAATCTTACTCCAGTACGTCTGTGTTCTCTAGTTCCTGAACCTCAAATTATCCTATTATTTGATGGTCTTTGTACCCATCTTCTCTACTAAAGAATTAGCTAAGATGATGTCACTTGAGCTGTGAAGCACCATAACCAAGTTATCAGCCCTGTTACACCGCAACAGGCTTTGAATGTTCAAATGTAGTATGAAAAGAGGAGCATGTTCTCAGCCATAAGTGATCTGGTTAATCTCTTAAAATGACATATATTCTAACTAAAGTAAGATTTGGGGATGCATGTAAAATAAAGCCCAAGTTCCTCCCTCCCTCCTTTCTTCTCTCACTTCCTTCCATCCTTCCACCTTTTTTGTTATCTAGTTGTTTTTCATCCCTGCCTATTGATTCATTGGTGGCACTCATTTTCTCATCTAAGACTCAGGCTCTAGCCAGCATTTTCTAGTGAGTATTGTGAGGTTTGATTTGACAATGCCTGATGTGATCCGCCTTCCATTTTAACTGGTCTCTGTTCCTCATAACTATAAAATTCCCAGGTCAGAGTTACAGATTTGAGTGCAAACTTTCTAAGAGCACAGGGGATGATTGAAGTTTACCTAGGGCTTCATTTTTTTTTTTTTTTTTTTTTTAGCAAAGATTGCTTTATCTTTTCATGGCCTGAATATCACTTGTGCTTTTTTCTCCACCTGATCGTTAAATCCTTCTTCCTTGTACTGTTCAGTCTATTCCACGTGAAAAAAAATTTGCTTGTCAGCTTTTCTACAAAAGGTGCCAGTATGTTCAAGTGTGTTCAAATGAGCACCTATGTAGTTCTCTACTAAAGTGTTCGGGAGAGAAAGATGTTGAAAAGTATTGACAAAAATGAGATTTGGACACTTTTCTGGGTATTTCAATTATGTAGTATTTCCCATGATCCCCTTCCTATAAATGTTAAGGGGCAGGAAAATCGGCATCTGCTTCCTGTCTCTGGCCTGTAGGATGTTTTGGCATCCTTTCTGCCCTATACTGAAATGTGTCCTTTTTGGCTTTTTGTTCTGTTTTCATAGCACCCATCCCTATGGCATCCATTTAAATGTTTCTTTCACCATCTCATTTTGAGATGACAGAAAGCAGAAAGTTTAGTACTTTGCTCTGGTTGGAAAATCAGAGCCAACTCTAGAAAAGTAACTCTCCATTCAAAGTTTCATTGAATATTACTATACTTTTAAACAATAAAACTACATTAAATAATACAGCTTTCTAGTTTTCTTTTATGGGGTTCTCAGTCCATAAGCTTGCCAAAAGTCTTAACTCCTTGACTCTTTTTTTGCTTCCCAAATAATTGTCTTCCTTATTTGTTTTAGATTATATGGTTATAACATAAATTCACTCATTATTGCCTTAAATTGAAGTGAGCACATCACCCCCTACTCTAAAAATAGATGTGAGAGATGGGGCTCTAAAGTGAGGAGACAGTACTTTAAACAAATACACCAGAACCCAGCGGGACAAATCAGCATCTTGCCCTTCAAAGTAGCACTCATCTTTGTAAGCAGTGCCCTAATGCCATGCCAAGCTCTTCCCTCAAATTGTGTCTGGCACTGTATTCCAGGTCCACAGAGGGAAATTAGCCTCTTTATTACATCATCCTCTTTTTCTCTTCCTCTTTCTCTCACCCCACTGCCCATCCCCCACCCACTCCCTCTATCTTCCTTTCAATCTCTCATTCTGATTGGAAGTACTTTGCTTAATAAGCCATATATTAATCAAATGTGGCTTTTCAAAATATATATTTTACCCACAAAGAAAAAACCTTTGTGACCACTGAAAAATGTCTTTCAAGTCCCTTTGAGCATTTTATAACTGTCCAAAGTGGAGAGTATTTCTCATAGATAAACACTCATCAAACATATATGATCTACTATCACTTGAACAAATCAAACTCAGCTGAATTTCCCATATCCCAGACTCAGTTTACCTTCAGCCTAAATGCTACCAGGGAGACATAGCAATGTCAAAGCAAAATATTCCAGCTTAAAACTAAGTTTACCACCAATATCAGGCACAGTGTCCATTCAACATGCAAGGGTAAAAATGACACTACACTGGCATACTGGAACATTTTACAGAGTAGAAAAGATTGTTCTTAAGCAAACAATCCCATGAGGGAGAAATCTAATGAAGAAATGCTGTCTGATGTTCAGCTCTTTTAGTTGCTTCAATAGTGGAATCAAACCCAAAGCCCCTCAAAGGTCAAAATGAGCCTAAGCCACTTGCATGTTTTAAGGATCTTGTCCATTAAAACAGAAATGAAGAAATACAAAAATAGGGTTGCAAAGTTGTGGAATATTTTAAATGTTTAAACGGTTTAAAACTTTTAATTCTAAGATGGTATGTAATGAAACTGTGTTTTTCTTAAGATCATCGCCTTAAGAGTTTAACTGCATGTATGAGAAAGAGTGTGCATATACATGCATATATTGATTCATAGTGAATTTGAGGGGTTTTTTTTTTTTGGTCTGATAAAAGTTTAAAGCTACACAGCAAACATTTCTTTTACTTACTGTCAGTATATTGCTGTGGCTGATTGCATATTCACTTTTGGAGAAGTAACAGATCTCTGGAAATAGGAGACCGAGGCAGCCAGCTGCTCTTCTAGCCCTCTAATCCCTCCACTCTACTCTGAACCTGTGATAGGCCCTGATCCTAATAACAAGTTGGTGCTGCCAATAAAGAGGACATGGGGTGATACCAAATGAGAATGACAGCAGCAGGATGCAGCAGGCATTCATTAATGGCCTCCCTGTTGACTGAAACAGGGGTACAGGAGATTTGCCCAGCCTCTGCCCTCGGAGAGCTTCTGGTCCCATTAAGGAGACCTAACAGGATCTATGGCACAGTGAAGACAGTACATATAAAAATTAAACTAGTTATTACATGAGCAATCAATATTCAAATGAACAGCAAATGGATAAGAAATGAAGTATTTCAGGCTCCAGCAGTGAGGAGACTGGCCCAAGAATGGCCATTCGGGATGTCATCCCCACCTCTAAAACATGTACCTCAACAGACTTCCTAAAACTACAAACACTGGGCATTCAAATACATGGAAAACTCTTTCTAGTGCTTGTTGTACTTTGGAAGAAATACAAAGTCAACCAAAGGAAAAATGAAAATATCTTGGCCAGTCTGAGATGTCAGCTTTCATAATACATATGCTAATCATCCTATAGAGCTTAAACTATGAATTTCTTGAGACTTCTGATATTCTTTAATCTGTCAGGTTATTGCTTTTACTCTATGCTGTCATTAGATATTCTGGGTATTTAGGAACCTGATGCCAGGTTTCAGGGATGAGGAGAGCACAGATGTCATGATCTATTGTAACTGGAAATAGGCACAGTAATGTTTATAAATCTCCGATAACAAGTTATGAGCATGTAACTTAACACATATAAGTACGAGGGGAGCATTCAGTAGAACACTAAGCATGTATAGTAGGCATGCAATTTCTGCGGTCCACCAAATTTTATAACTAAAACAAATTGACAGAATTAATTAAAAAAAAAAAGGACGCTGTTCTATTTTGAAACCGAAATAAATGGAGATATTACCCATACTTTTACTTGGTAGCTTACATGTATCCTTTGCGTAAATTTGCCTGCACACTGTTCCTAAGTGGCTTTTATAATTTGATTTCTCTGATTTTATAGTTCCCTAAAACATTCCAAGGGCACTGTCTTCCTTACTATTTAAAGCAAACAAACTAATTCTGGGGAATTATTTTAATCCAAATGTTGAATGTTTTTCAATGCAGGCAAATCAGAACACATTTTAATCTAAATTTAGATTAAGATTTAGATCTTAATCTAAATTAAGATCTAAATACATGGGCCTGGCAGCTTCCAGGTATTTTGCATTTGGTATAAATAAGAAAGATCTTATTCTTGAGATTTTGGAAGCAGTTTCGCCTCAATTTGTTATGGTTGAAATAATACTCCACTATAGCCTGTAACCAACTGGAAATACAAAAAAAAAAAAGTGTGAAGAATCCATCTTTTCTTGGAAGTATTTAGAACACTTATGTAAAGGAGGAAATCAGATTTTTCTAAGTGGCTTCTGTCTTTCTAGTTATTTGGTTAAAATAATCTAACTTTGATGTAGCGCAGAAGTATCATTGGTAATTTACTAAAGCAGAAAGTGAAGATTTTTCATTTGCTTTTTAGGGAAAACTTTAAAAGTCAACTGTTATTAATAACTTTACTTTGAATTCACGGTATCTAATTCTGCTGGACAAGATTAAAACTCTGAATTACCAAGAACTGAGAGAGAGTTTCACTGTTTCCATCTGAGTATGTCCTGGGACCCATATAAACAAAACTGTACTGCTTTTGACGTTGTTGTTATTTAATCGAATGAGCACCCTTTCCTGGCAGACTTAACCTAAAGTAAGTATGACCAATATTGGCTATATTAGGTCATTAGGCAAGTTAATATGCTAGTTTCCCAGATAACAGTAACATCAATGCTTTTTAAAGTTCACCATTTAACTCTCAAAATTGAATTTCAGAATTTAGTCTACTTCCTTCTACTTCTGCAGATTCTCACACACCCCTGACGATTTTAAGGTCCACATCTAATTAACTCATATTTCATATACTGTCAATTTAACCAGCATTATGAGTTAAATAGATCAACACCGTGCAAAGGCTTACTGCAAGAGGCCTAAAGCTACAAAGGCAAATGAAAAAATCCTTCCCAGCTAAGAAAAGCAAAGAGCAATACCTGTAGGACTTTGCGAAACGCAATCTCGTTTTGGCTCTTGGTGATGGTACCGGCACCGTGGCTCCCAAAGGATCCCAAAGAAAAGCCATTTGCAAAGAGGGTGCCAAGCTCATCGGGAGCAGTGGGAAGTCAGAGCCGGTGCAGGGCCCTGGGGCCAGGGGGCCCCGCACGGAGCAGGAGGCACTTGTAGCTGAGTGAGGGCATTTCCTCTGTGCTGTGGTATGCGCTGACAAGAGAGGTGGCAGGCTGGCTGAAGCAGGGCTGGAAGGGATGGCTGGGACTTCCTGCTGCATGACACTTGCCCTTTGCAACAGAGCTTGCTTCACTCAGACCTTATCTCATTATTAAAGTGAGAAACACTCCGTGGCAAATTTATTTTTATATATAGCCCTGATTCAATAACAAAGTCACATGCCACTCCTGAAAAGCACAATACATACACACATACAGAGTGAGGGGTGTGATTGAAGTGAGGGAACCTTCATATCAAGTGTGAACCTCAAACAAAAGAGTAAATAGACAGTTTCCTTAAAAATAAAAATAAGTAAATGCATGCCTATGCCACAAGGAGCTGCCAAATATTTTTCTTATTGCAACTAGTCCTAGAAACAAAAGCTGAACACCATTATTAGCAAGCCTTCCACAAGGATTTAATCATCTCAAATACACACGAGTCTCCCTGCAAGTGAGTATGAGAAGAAAACAGATCACTTTCAGAAGTTCTTGGCAGATTTCCCTCCAGAAGATGCTGCATCACACTGGAGAGTGAATTATAACAAATGGCTTTGGTAACACAAAGGTCAATTTCTGGGTCCATTTTTCATTCCCTAGAAACATTTCTTAAGTCTCCAATACATTTCTTAAAACAAACTTTCTTTTGAACTAAATAAATGGTGAAAGCCAAATAGAGCATTCCACGTGCTTTATGCCTGGGGCACATTTCGGGAGGCACATATTTCAAGATATCTTACTCCGGGAGTCAAAGGACCCCAGTGCCATCATGGGTCCTCTCCACCAAGTGGTATTTAATGTCAACAATGCGACATCATTCCATCAGTCCCTGTCCAAACCATGCACGGCAGGTGACCTCAACTGCAAACCAAGGCACCGTTCCACTTTTCGAGGATAAGATTAGAGAGAGCCCCAGAGCCAATTTAACACTCGGAACCAGACGAAATTGACTAGGAGTTCAGCTCAGTTGAATGTCAACATATCCACTGAATTTTGGTATTCCAAAAGCCCAATCTGTCTCTTATTACCCAGGGGGTTCAAGATATTCATGGGGTTTCCTTCAAAGCTCAAGGCAGTCAACACGAAGCTTATTTTCACAACCGCAGTCCGCATGCCAGGAGTTCTTGAAAATGCCAAAGGTTCCATATCAGCTCTGGGGATAAGGAATAGAAAGCGTTTTTAAGGTTTCCCTTTGTTGCTATCTGGCCTGTGGGCTTAAAAGAGAGGGGATGAGTGACGGATGCCCAGAACAGCAGTGACCATGGGAGAGCCAATATTTCAAAAGTAAAGGCATTCTCTCAGAACCAACTCCTAATACTTAATGCTTTGCAAACTCTGCCTTTTTGCTCCTGAATAGGGACTAGGGTCGTGCATTGCATGCCAGGAAAAGAAAAAAAAAAAAAGGTGGTCGCCTTCCTGGTATTCTTTTGGAAGGCCCTCATGGTATGCGGAATTCTACTATGTTCATTTCATTCTTTTATACTATTTAATTTTCATTTGGGGCTGGCTCCTAGGAAATGTGAATGCTCCCGGAAGCAGTGGAGATGAAAGCCAGACAGGTTGGGCAAGGAGTGGCCGAGTATCCGAAAATTGGAGGGAAATTGGAGGGTGAGGTGGAGGGGATGGATGCGGGGGGCAGGGAGGCAGGAGGGGGCCACGAAGAAAAAGCAGGAGAGGAGGAGGGATGGCAGGAGAGGAGGAGGTTAGGAGCTGCACCTTTTACTTTCCGTGCAATACACATGTCGTATCTGGTGGTTTACATTTTGTAGGTGAAACAGGGTCACTGATTTCCGATATTGAAAGCTACAGTCCATGCATATAGCTTTGGAAGCAGAAAAATATTACATGCACTGTTATCTCAGTTTTACTTGTTCACCGATCCCTACTTTCTCACGCAGGTGAAAGCCAGCAGCAGGCGGTTTGCCTAGCAGTTTTGCCCACCTTCTTACCAGTTTATGTTTTATAAAAATGGTCTATTAATTGATATCTAGTGAACAAAATGTAAGGGCACATCAATAACCCAGGATGAAGTTACTACAGAGATAAGAACGTCCAACTTTTTCTAAAAGAAATGTACAATGCAGAGAAGACAAGATTGCCTGTTTTGTGATCACCAAAACTGTTTTGTTTTCTTTTTTTTTCTTTCCTCTCCCTGCTTCAGGAAAGCAGACATCTTGTTTAGTCAAGCAGGAGGAAAACAATGGAACTCTAAATGTGAAATTACGACCTGGAAAACAGAAACTTTGGTCCCTTTTCCTAACGTGAAATTGGTTAAAGACATAATTTAATATCTGCTAGTATTAATTATCTTTCCCTTAAATGATTACTTACTGCCTCCTTCCCATTTCTTCTGCACAGTTATGGGTAATCCCTCCTAGATTACCAGGCCTCAGTAAGATCATAGAAATAAGATGCTTATTTTTGAGATTAATAATGAACAAATGGAAACCTTTATTTCAAATATAAATATTGCTATTGCTTTAAGGGAGTGGCTAGTACTTCACAGACATAAGAATTTAGAAAATTGGAAAAAATAAAAGGTCAAGTAAGATGTTTGTCTAGGATGAAGTTTTGCTGCTATTCATACTTCAACCTGCTGTTTATGTCTATTACTTCATGGTAAGCCCAGAAAATAAAGAAAGTAGAATTTGTTTTTTACTATTTCCAATTCCTGTCACATTCTTAATTAGTTATTTTGTCAGAAGAAATTTAGCAGACATGTGATTGAATGGCAAGGAGAAATGTTCTATCTCTGAGACAAATTCTTTTTGTTTGAGTTGAAAACTAAATTTATATTCCAGGGCAAAAGAGATTCTGAAATTTAGACATTGCTCCCACCCAGTTCTTAAATATATAATCTCTATGCCCTCTAAAATCTCAACAAAATGCCCACCTGCTGCCAATAATTTAGATCTTTCCCTCAGCTGAGGTCTAAATAAGGGATCTCTTTTTCCTTCTTAAATTTTTCTGGGATTATGGTTCCAAGATGTTGCAAATGGCAAATTTGGGTTTTGGGATCTCACGCAGAACCTCAGAATTTCCTTTATAGGAGACAGCTACCACAAATCAAGTGGGAACTCCCAAATGTAAAAAACAAAAGGGAGAATATAAGCATGGCCCACATATGCATTTATTTACAGACCAGTCACTTCACTGACAAGTGGAAGAAAAGGGGATTGAGTTAAACTTTAGAGAAACAAAGAGTTACATGAGTGGGGTTGAGTTATGTTGAAATACATTGCCTCAGCAAACCAGAGCAGGCAGAGAGATGGGTTTCAGGATAATGCAGTATTGTGAAATAGTCACCGGTCACAGACTCAAAGCCAACAGAAGTTAATGTAGAAACAGTCTTGATTACCAGATATCTCTTATAAGACTTCCATTGTAATAATGCTGTTTTCAGAGTCATCCATTTCAAGAGGCTGTGCCAAGAGGAAATTCAACAACTGAACTCATTTACTTCTAAAAACTAATATTCATTCAGCACAAGTAATTGTAGTTTTAAAAAGGCTTTTCATTGCATTAATTTATTACCATATCAACCATAAATCATTTCTCCAAATGGAAATGCTACAAAACAATGCTAGCATTTTATATGAATTGCTTTCAAGCATTCATTTAACACTTTATAGTGACCCACTTGATTTAGAAGTAAATGCTCTTCTGTTCTGAAATGGGGAACAATCAATTTATAAACTAAAACATCGTGGGATGCTGACAGACCTGAAGTTATAATCTTAAGTGCATGAAGAAAGCACAGCCTGTGTTTTAAGCTTCTACAGATGAATCCTTTAATCATATTTGCTCCAGGACACAAACAAAAATAAATAATGTAAAGTAATTAAATAGAATATATAAATAACAGGATACATGATTAAACCTAAGAATAAAAGGATTGGCCTCTCTAGAGCCTGCCCACACTCAATTCTCGAGTATGTACTTACTTCTTTTCAATAAACTTTTCACACTTGCTTATTTAAAAAAAAAACTATGGGTTGTGGATAAAATAGAACACTGTACACTTCAGGTTTCTGTCTACATTAATTTTAGGAATGTTTTAGCAACTTGGGAGGTAATTAAGTCTCTTTATTGAAGAAGGCAGCTGAGTGCCTTCTAAATACTTGGATAAGTTGGGATTGAAGGAAAGAAATCAGGGAGGAAGAAATGGGAGAAGAGGAAAATAAATTTCACATTTATTAAGCATCTACTAAGTGTTTGGGAAAGTCCCAAGATATTTTTCTAACTATTCAACAGGAAATATTTCTGGAGGCAAATTCTTTAACAATTTTGAAATTGAAATAGTCTATCACTTTATCAAATTTGAAACTGATATAGTCTAATGACTTGAAATAAAGAACTAAAAATGATTATTTTCTTTTTTGCTGTTCGTAAAAGGTGTTTAGAGTCAGTAATTACCTGTGCAATTTTCTTTATATAAAGATATAAAAGGCAGAAAGCCTTTATTTGTTCTCATAAATACAGACTGACAAAGCCCTCCTTAGGTACTGACTGGTGAGTGAAGGGTAGAAATAGAATTTCATCTTGAAAGCCACTTCCTCCAGGAAGTCTTCCGTGCTTCCCCAGACCAGATTATGTCTTCACAGCACTTCCTCTTTATCAACCTCATCATATCTATGATTAGTTATTTAATGTCTGGCTTCCCTGATAGACCTAAACACCACATGGATTTGGCCACATCTACTTTCTCACTGGATCCCCCAGAGCCTGGAAAAATTAAAATTGCAATAATATATATTGAATGAATAAATGAACCAATAATCAGATAGTATCTTAAGAATAAGATGCATCTCCTGCATTATATTTTTATGTCCCTAAATAGGGGCAAAAAAGTTCTCCTCTAATGACTTATCTAGATATTTTTCTTTCTTTAGAGGTTCCCTCTCTTTGTCCAAAGTCAAGATTGTGGCAATAAATAAATGAATAAGAAAGTAATAAAACCAGTATCACTGACACAATCAGATGAATTAAAGGCTGTCCCCAAATAGTGTGTGTGTTCTATTTTTTTTTACAAAACCCGACTGAGCAAATATTAAGAACTGTCATGGTATTGAGGATTAGAGCCACAGTTTTGGCATGGCCTTGCCTTATGGTTTTGATCTTGCTGAGTTTCAGTGTCATTCAATAAGAACCATTGCAAAGATTTGTTGAGAGCATTTTAAATGAAAGCATTTTAAAATCTCCACACACAAAGTTTTGGGTATATGACTGATAATGTTTTTAAACTTTGGGAGGAACTAGGAAAGCTATTTGTATATTGTTGGAAATTTACTCTGCTTTTAGTTGCCCTAAAATAGGTCAACTCTTGAACATGATGATAAGTACAGTATTTTATTGGTTTCAAAAAAAGTATACCAGTTCTCAGTTTCGGTGGGTAATTTTTTCTGTTTTCAATAGTTTTACCCTCAAGATTTAAGGGGTGAAAGTTTCCCTGGTGGCGTGGGAGATGACTCCCAGGGTTGGGCGTGGCTCTGGTACCGTGGGATCAACAATTCCATCCTGACCAAAAAGGGAAGTATAACAAATAAGGTATCAGTGGCTGAGAGAGTTCAAATAGAGTCGAGAGGCTACTCAGGAGGTCACTTTTATGCAAGCTTCAGTTAGACATTGCTACCTATCATAAATTGCCAACCTCAACCAAAACATTCCTGCAATCCTAAAGAATACCTAGGGCATTATATAAGATTCTACAAAGGCTTAATGTACTAGGGTAACTTTCCAGAAACCTATAACTCCCAAATGGGTTCCCGGACCAGATAAGTCCTAAAACGCAGAGGGGCCAGCCTTTCCAAAACATCAGCTAGTTCCATCCCCCTATTCCATATTATTGACAGCCCCTTCCAACATGAAAAAGTTAGAATGAGCATAGCCCAAATCCCCTAAAGAGTGGGAGAAAGATCAAAAGTGATGGCGGAGTTATACAGTGAAGGTAGGGTTTAACAAACGAATATGATTGTTGAGTCATTAAATTGATATTTCTTTTAGTCTCCAGTATCTTAGAGTCACTAGAAGTTAAAATCTAAAATTGTGGAATTGTAACCCAAACTCTGAAATCTGTTCAATAACTAATTGTTATGCTGTGCTTTGAAATTTACTGGCTTTTCGCATAAATGTCATTTTTCACAAAAAAAGAAAAAGAAAGTCAAAATGAATTTAAAAAAATGTAAGGACAGCATATCAAGCTGTTAAAATCCTAATACTTTATTTGCAGCATGAAGACCCTAAGAGTGTTGTTTACAAGATCCTGAAAAATTAAGTGGCAAGGAGTTTGACTAAAATTAGCTGATGGAATTTTTCTCTATTTTTCAAAATCTTAGACTTTAACTAAATATAGAAAGATTTCCATTTATTTTTTGAAAATTTATGGGACCTGAAAACAGGTTGTTTAATTGAAAAAGCATCCGCAAAGCTAACTCCAACTCATGCTGCCCTAATTATTATCACACACCAAATAAGGACAGAAATGGCCTCTTTCAGCTTTTTAGAACTATGCTAACAAACAAGTAAAAGCAATGATGGAATTACCAGGCTGAAAACCAGAATAGCTCCCTTGAGAGAATGAAAACAGACCCCAA
The DNA here is from genome assembly GCA_004026745.1 of Myrmecophaga tridactyla. Classification (NCBI taxonomy): domain Eukaryota; kingdom Metazoa; phylum Chordata; class Mammalia; order Pilosa; family Myrmecophagidae; genus Myrmecophaga; species Myrmecophaga tridactyla. The sequence continues at coordinate 5,717 of PVIY010036758.1, read as the reverse complement.
ATACCAAGATTCCTAAATAACAACAATCTCATGCAATAACTTTGGCGCCAAGAAATTTTTCCATAAAGATAAATCTGTATACTCATTTGTTGGGGTCAACAAATCTTGTTGAATCAAGTCACAGTCTTTCCCCATTTCCCCCAGGCCCCTCAACTCACTCTGATACATCTTGGCTTCTTGACTGAGTCTTTGGACCAAACATCATCCCATTAATTAGATCAGGAGTAATTTTTCTAATTTCTACTTTCCTATAATGACTTCATATTTATTCTGTGATAAGGACTTACCATATGTTATAGCATCCTCACAATCATATGTCTGTGAGATTGGCATTCTTTTTATTCTTTTCTACAAACGGGGAAATGTAGGCTTATAAAGTTGAAGTATATATAGTATATATAGTATATATAGTCCATGAGTAGCAGATATGAGATTAAAATTGAGGTCTCTCTAATTACAAATCCTATGCTCTTTACCAGCGTATGTCCAGAATAGAACTCAGAGAAGGCAAGAGGAAAATGAGAAGTTCTAGCTTGGAAAGTAATGCCATGAAGGAAGTTTTGCGCATTTTTACAAGAAGGAATGGTGCCAGGTACAAGTTACTTACTTTTATTTAATCTTAACAAACTCAGAGGTAGGCATTATTATCGGTTTTTTTTTCAAGATAATTTTTTTTTTAACTTTTTTTTTTTTGTATAATATAACATGTATACAAACCAAGAAAGAAAAAAGCAATAGTTTTCAAAGCACCCTTCAACAGGTAGTTACAGGACAGATCCCAGAGTTTGCCATGGGCTACCAAACCATCATCTCAGGTTTTCCCTTCTAGCTGCTCCAGAACATTAGAGGCTAGAAGGAATAATATTATTCTATCATCACAATTGACTTTTTTTGTGAAAAATAACATATACAAAAAAGCAATAAATTTCAAAACAGAGCACAACAATTAGTTGTAGAACAGATTTCAGAGTGTGGTATGAGTTATAATTCTACAATTTTAGGCTTTCACTCCTAGCTGCTCTAAGGTACTGGAGACTAAAAGAAATACCCATATAATGCTTCAGCAATCATATTTGTTTGTTAAACCCTGCCTTCTCTGTATAACTCCACCATCACCTTTAATCTTTCTATCCCACTCTTTAGGGATATTTGGGCTATGGTCATTCTAATTTCTCATGTTGAAAGGGGCTGTCACTAATATGGGGTAGGGAGATGGAACTAACTAATATGTTCTGGAGTGGTTGGGCCCTCTAGTTTTCAGGACTTATCTAGTCCAGAGACCCATCTGGAGGTTGCAAGTTTCGGAAAAATTACCCTAGTGCGTGGAATCTTTGTAGAAATCACCATTTTATAGATGAGAAATCTGAGGTTCAGAGAGGTTGAATATCTTGGTATAATACGGTAGAGAAGGAAGTCAAGGCAGTTTTGCCTGTATTCAAATCTTGTCTTCCTTTTTCTGGTTCACTCAAACCCTTTGAATTCTTAATTCTAGGGGCTAGATTAATCTGAGAGCCTGGATTGGGACTGAGAATGCAGTTGGGCGTTGAGTGCACTCAACTCTGCTAACTAAAGAGTTATGGGGGCAGAGAGACAGAGAGAGAGATAGTTTGGCAGAGGGTAGTAAGGCTTGAGGGAAAGTGGTCAAGTCAGTGTTTGTATAAACCATATATCTCTGCATTTCTCTCTCTATATTTTATATAGGAGAGAAATATAAACACTTCAGTCTACCCAACCCAGGTAGCAATTCACAAAGGGTTAAAATAGAAATCCGGGTACTTTAGTAACACAGCATGAAAACAGGATATTTTTGTTTGTTTTGCTTTTATTTTGTAACAGGATGCATAAAACACAGGGCACCATTTTATACCTTTCCCTCAAAATAACCTAAAGAACATGTGATAGGCATTTGCAGAATTAGACCGTTACCATTCGAAGGCAACTGGGGAGGTCTCTGCTGCTATCATTAATTTTAGTTCAGGGGAGTTAAGTGACTTTCCCGAGTTTGGTATGTGGTAACTAATGGGGACTTGATGAAACCTCTGGAGCCTCTAAATTTTAGAGAATGATTCCTGAATTAGGGACTTCCTTTACTAAATTCACAAAAGTGCAGAAGTAAATTTGAGTGCCTTACTGGTCAGATGACATCAAGCAAAAACATTTATTTATAGAAAAACTCTGATTTAAATTGGACCTATTTTGACTGGTTGGCTGTATAAGTTAAAGATGACATTAAAGAATTGAGTTTTCATTTGAAAATAAAACACATCTCGCAGTCAGAGAAACAGTCATAAGTATGGAATTTTAAGCACTATTGGATGCGAGGTAAGGAGATGTTTGGGGCAGCAAGTATTTTTCTAGCTATTCTAAGAGCGACTCTAAGTTAAGTTACAAAATCCACTGAAATGAATGGGGCCAAAAAATATAGCTTAGTAAGCTAGTTTCTATCTGGAATTTTGTTTGAACAGCTAAAATAGGCAGTCTTCTTCCTTTCTTTCTTGCCTCCCTTTCTTCCTTCTTCCACCCCGCTCCCTGCTCTCAAATACATAAATAAGCACCTAATACATGTCTGGCACTGGTCAGATGCTGGTAACAAATGGTGAATACAATTTATGCACAAATGGAGCTTACAGCTAAATGAACTGAAAATTTAGACACAAGACAAACTGTACAGGACTTACATTTTTAAGTAGTATCAGAGCAATCGGAGGAGAGGGAATGTAAAGTATTTAGAGATGGAAAATGATTTGAGCTCTCACTTACTTTTAAAAAAGGTACATAATTAAGGGGAATGTGATTTTTCAGATCACCATTAAAGATAAAGCAACAGACAAACTTTTGGTAGACATCTTTCACAGCTCAGGGTACATGCCTCCCATTTCCCCCTCACTGACAGTCAATTATTAATGTTATATTACACAGTGGTATAGCTGAGATACATTGACCAAGGAGTTATTTCATGCCTAGTGTATTTCTAAGTCTGTGCTAGATGGATGAAGACACAAAAAGGATGTAACCAGGCCCCTCCTCACAAAGAAGCTTGCAACAAGGAAGGAATCTCACCTTGCACGAACATCTCTACGATAGGATTTTTCTCAATAAAATGCATCAGTAGTGCTCAAAACAGTGAAACAGAAAAACTTTCCCTTGTACTTTTTCTTTGAAATAAAGCAAAAAATAAGCATGTCCCAGAAGTGTCCAGAATGAGTTGAAATGCAGATGTCCAAACTTGATGAGACACAGAAAACATGTAAGATATTTTTCATAATAAAAAATGAAGCATATCAAATATACAGGAATGCTGAAAGACTTTATAGTGAATGCCTGTATATCTACTGCTTAGATTCTATCAGCAACATTTAAGAGCTCGCATCTTAACAGAGATGCGATTTGGGTAGTGAGTAGTGTACTACTATAATGAGATTCAACTGAATGATATTTAGGATATTTATTTGAGCCTAAATTATAAATCTTTATGCTTTCCTATTATTTTACCTTTTTTTCTCTTTTCTTTTGCATGGGCAGGCTCTGGGAATCAAATCCAAGTCTCTGGCATGGCGGGTGAGAATTCTGCCACTGAGCCACTGGTGCACCTCCCTTTTTTTTGGCTCTGTGATTTATTTTAAAGGGTGGATTTTATACAGGTAAATACAAGTGCTTTATTTTCCTGTGCAATGTAAAGAACAAAATAAACTTGAATTCTTTACCATCAACAACGAGTTAAAGATAAAAATAAATCTTAAAAATACCCTCTGAGATTATACAATATGAAAGTCAATATCCATCTAATTGGGTAAAAGCCATCAACCATGAGATTTTATTCCAATTTAGTTCTAGGTAATATGGTTTTTGAATTGTTTAATACAGGATAATTCTTAATAAATTATGAATTCAGCAATATGGTAGGGAATAGGATAATTGTGGATATTCCAGTTATGACTGTTGTACAAAATATACTATAAAATCTATAAATAAGAGATGTATCAGTTTTTTTGCTTTCTTTAGTTATATTGTAAACGGACATTACATAACTGTTAGGCCTAGAGGAAATCCTACTTTTCTAATTAAAAAAAAAGACAATCTATTTTTCATCGATGATTTCTGTGTGCCTGTATAACGTCAACTCGCTACCTTCTCAGCTGTTTGAGATGTACTCAAGGTCAAATGACATCACAAGTGTGGCAGAAGAAACCTAATTTTAGTCTCCATGAAACTGAAGACCTCACGCAAATGATTACTGAACACTTTTAAGCTCATGTCTGGAGTTGTGTACTTGATAAGGAATGCAGTGAAGGACGGGTTACCGCAGAGAGTAATAGAAGAAGCCGGTACAGGCCCTGGGGGCTGTGGACATTTCAGATCAGATAATCGGCTTCTCAGGTATATTTAAGGATGTTTAAGGACAACAGTAACAGAACTTCATTAAAGCAAAAGTTCTGAAAAATAGCAAATATAGTTATAAAAAGCACTGTGTGGCATTTCAAGAAGGTATTATCATTACTTTAAGAAGCGCATTGTAATGTTGCAAATGTTGAAGTAGAATCTAATTAGTCCTGAAAAACATTTACCAATTAAATCTAATTAATTCAAATACACACCAAAATGTTGACAGAGTTATATCTCGGTAGTAAATCATAGACATTTTTTTTTCTTTTTTCCATCATATAGTTGTATATTCATCATCACGATCATTTCTTAGAACATTTTCATCAATTCAGAAAAAGAAATAAAAAGAAAACAGAAAAAGATTCATACATACCATACCCCTTACCCCTCCCTTTCATTGATCACTAGCATTTCAATCTACTAAATTTATTTTAACATTTGTTCCTCCTATTATTGATTTATTTTTAATCTATATGTTTTACTTATCTGTCCATAAGGTAGATAAAGGAAGCATCAGACACAAGGTTTTCACAATCACATAGTCACATTGTGAAAGCTATATCATTATACAATCATCTTCAAGAAACATGGCTACTGGAGCACAGCTCTACATTTTCAGGCACTTTCCTCCAGCCTCTCTGTTATGCTTTAATTAAAAAGGTGATATGTATTTAATGCATAGAATAACCTCCAGGATAACTTCTTGAGTCTGTTTGGAATCTCTCAGCCATTGACACTTTCTTTTGTCTCATTTCACTCTTCCCCTTTTTGGTCGAGAAGGTTTTCTCAATCCCTTGGTGCTGAGTCCCAGCTCATTGTAGGATTTCTGTCCCACATTGCCAGGAAGGTCCACACCCCTGGGAGTCATGTCCCATGCAGAGAGGGGGAGGGCAGTGCTTTTTGCTTGTTGTGTTGGCGAGAGAGAGGGGCCACATCTGAGCAACGAAAGAGGTTCTCTTGGGGGTGACTCTTAGGCCTAATTTTAAGTAGGCTTAGCCTATCCTTTGCAGGGTTAAGTTTCATATGAACAAAGCCCAAGATTGGGGGCTCAGCCAATCAGCCTATTGCTTTGGTTGTCCCCACTGCTTGTGAGAATATCAAGAATTCTCCACTTGGGGAAGCTGAATTTTCCCCCTTTCTCACCATTCCCCCAAAGGAACTTTGCAAATACTTTTTCATTCACTGTTCAAGTCTTTCTGGGATTTATCAAGGCATCATTCTGGACAAACCTACAAAATCTCATGCCCTACACAAGGTTCCATGTACTTATGATGTTTAATTAAGCTGTTCACATAACTTATATTAGGAAATGCACCAGTCAAAATAAAAATTTT
>PVIY010036757.1:0-25300 GCA_004026745.1 Myrmecophaga tridactyla | reverse complement strand
GGGGGAGATGGGGGTGGAATCTTGGCCTGGGGGTCCTGGTGAAGAGTAAGTTGTGGGGTTTTTTGGGGGGTTGGGGGGTGGAGAATTGGTTTGGAGCAGTAGGGAGGAATCCCCAGGAGCAGGGATGGCCCAATATTTCCATGCTGTCTCCTTCCCACTCCCCCGTTCCTCTCCCTTCCCCAACCCTGCTCCCAGGAGGGCGAACTTCACAGGTCCTCCTGCCCCTTCCTGACAGATACTGAGATGAACAACGAGCTGCTAGACTTGAAACAGGAGCTGTGGAACAGTAAGGAGAGGACTCCAGGAGCCCAGGAGGTCTGGGTGGGAGCAGGGGCTCCTGAGCGAGCGGGGTTGAGACAGACACCCCTGTCTCCTCGTGCTCAGTCTCCGACTTGGTGCGGGAATGCCAGAAGGAGCAGAAGGTGGGCAGAAGACTTGTCCAGCAGAACCTTGAGGAGGCCAAGAGCATCAGAACCAGTGTCGCAGACGTGCATGGGAAACAGAATAAACTGCAAACAGGTGAATTCGCAGATCTGGTCTCCAGTTGGCAGGTCTCTATGGAAGCCTAGATCCTGGGGAATCACTGGAGGCATGTCAGTGGCCTGTCCCCTCAAGAGCTTAGGGTTTAGAGGAGCAAATGGATGTTGCCCTTAGACTTGCCCAGGAGGCATTTAAATGCTCTGGGGGTGGGGTGGGGTGGGGTGGGTTTCAGGCAGGGAGGGGGCCTTCCAATGAAAGCGGGGGGGGGGTGGTCTTGTCTGAGGCCCCTTCCCAGTTCCTCCTGCCTTCCCCTCCCCCACTCCAGATTTGGCCCAAATCAAAAGTAGCATACAGAAAATCGTGGAGATGCTGGAGAAGAAAATGCGTAAGTTGGGGCAGGGGGAGATGGATGAGGGCTGGGCTACTGCCCCAGGTCTGTCTGACCCTGGATCTCTGCCCCGTCCAGAGTCTACACCACAATAAATGAGGAGACACCACCGCCATGAGGAGGTCTGCAGCTTGAAGACGGGGTTGCATCTCTCAGCGAAGACAGAAAACAGAGGTCCCAGCCCATGCTGAACCTTGCCCCGCCCCCATCCCTACCTATAGAAATTTTGAGTGTCATAATGAATGAGTGTCACCGAACTGTGTGCACGTAAGCATTTCTTGGAGAATGGGTGTTTCAGCACGACTTCCAGGAATGTGCTGCTGTGACATCCACAGATGTCACAGCAAGTGTGGTATGCACACCTGCTTCACAGTCCAGGAACTGTGGGTGGCCGCATCAGTGAGTATCACAAAAATACGCCCCTGTGAGTGTGGGTGCTGGTGACGTGTCATGTGTGCTCCTTTCACAGCCAGCCTAAATGTGTGTGCTGCAATACGTTGTATAGTACAAGCACGGCGTGGTGGGAGATGTAGTGTGCATCATGGGAACGTGTCACTGTGAATGTGAGTGTTTGTTGAGACCTGTGCCCCTGTGCTATTGTGAACACATGTAGCCTGTCAATGCGACTAAGTACCTTGTGTGTTCAGAGCACGTATGTGTGTGTCCATTTGTTTCTGCACTTGCATGGGGTGATTCAGGAAGATAAAATCCAAGGGAAAAGCATGTGACTTTTGGACTTCCTGTTGGGATCTGGTGGAGGTGGTGGGGGCACGGGGGACCTGATGCAAGAGCATCTGTAAGGGTTTAGACCTCGGGGCTGCAGCCAGTTACACGAGGAGTCCCCGGGCCCCAAGGGAGACTCTGCCTACGTCCTTGAGTGGCCATGAATTGAGTTGCTGTGCCCCAGAACCTGTTCTCGCAAGCGCATGGTATGCCCCCCCCAAGTATGTATCTCCCCATAGATGTACACGTGCCCCTGTGTGCTCACGAGTATGTGTGCCCCAAAGTGTGTGGAAGCACTTGGGGTGTCCTCTCCTAAGCCTATATGGACCCACGGGCATACATGAGCTCCTAAGCAGGAACCCACGGGTGTAACTGTACTCACGAGGTATATGTGCCCCTAAGAGAACTGTGCCCAAGGGCATACGTGTGCTCTTGAGCAGGTGTCCCTGCGGGCAACTCTCCCTCCGAGCCTGAGCCCACGAAGACCACCGGAGCTCCTGGCCGCGGGGAGCACAGCCACGCGAGCCGCGCCACACGGACACGAGCGCCCCCGTGCGTCTGCCCTCGGGAACCGCCGCGCGCTCGCTAGCTCCGCCACGGCGCCTGCGCACGCGGGGCCTTTTACGGCGCCGTAAAGCAGCTTGGCCGGGCCGACGAGCGCAGTTCCGGGTGAGACACCCAACTCCGGTTCGCTCGCAACCCCTCGTCCGCGTCGCTGCCCCTCCGTGTGGGTACTGGGCCAGGGTTTGGGAGTTCGCGGTTCCCGGTCCGCTCGGCTCGGCCCACCCAGGGAGGTCGTGAGGAGGGTCGGCTCTTCCCCTGCCCGCGGCCCCCCTCCCCTCCTTCCCGGAAGGGCTCCAGACGTGTCCGGGGGTCTCGGCGGCCCTGGCTGAGCTCACACACCCCCAGCGCAGCCCAGTGGGAAGGCCCCAAGGCTCCCCATCCCATCTAGCGAGCTCTGGGCCCTCCCCTTGGAGGCGGCGGTGCCCACCCGGGAGGGGGCGTCCCGCAAACCCGGGGCCCCCTCTGTTGCCACCTTCCGACGCATGCCTCGGGGTGGGGCGGTCTCGGCACCGTCAGGCCGCTCTGTCCCTGTGTCTACGTGGTGGGGCGGGGTCTTCAGCCTCCCCCCCACCCCAACTCCCGACCTCACCCAGGACGGCCCCTTCACATCCCCATGGGCGGAGTAGGGAGGGGTCCCAATGCTCCAGACCCCCCACCACCACCACCCCGCCGCAGAGACGCACAGAGGAGGTCCCAACGCCCCCTCGGGATCCGGCCCAAAAGCCCCCTTGTCGTCCTCGCTCTACCTGCTCCAACAGCTGTTCGTCTAGCTCTGGGGTGGGAGGACCACAGCGCCCCCTCCTGACTACCCCAAGCCCCAGGTCTGGCAGCCAGCTCCTTCTCTCCAGTCTCTCCACGGGGTGGGGGGCTCCCATCACCATCTCCACCCCCCACCCTCCCGGCCAAGTATATGAACCCAGGCCCCTTCACGTCGCAAAGGAGGCGCACTTCTTGCGTGACAAATTGGTGGTGTTCAGGGGTACAGCTCTCAACCCTCCTGGCTGTTGGTCTTTTTTTTTTTTCTGGCTGCTGGTCTTGACGCGCCCCTCCTCTCCCGTCCCGGACCCCTGAGGGAGTCACTTCATCCGCCTGAAGTCAGCGCTGCCGCTTGCCGGGCGCACGGCAGGGGAAGGACGATTTTCCGTGACCTGCCTCTCCTACCCCACCACCCCGACAGTTCCTTATCCTTGACCTCTCTCCACCTTGGATTTCCCCAGTGCATTGGTTCTCTGATTACCCGTACTGGTGGTGGAGAGGGCATAAAAGCGCTTTTCACGCACGAGAAATCGCTGCCTAGCGCGCGAGGGAAGGGTAGTCTTCAGCTCTCCCTCCTGGTCCCCCTTTTGCCTCTCCTCCCACCTTCTCACCCCTAAGCCCTCTCACCTCACCAAGGGCAGGAGCTTCTCCTTTATCCTTCATTTATCCGTTGCGCATAGAGGCGTTTTTTTACGCGCAGGTTAAGTGTCCCTTACCTTCCCTCCATCTCTTGCCTTGTTGAAGTGAGCACAGGAGGGAGTGATGGTGGGGGGCCAGTGCCCAGCGCTCTCTCCAATTCTTTCCGTCCTCCCGCCCGGCCCTCACCCCACCTCCCCTCACCTTCCTGCTTCTGCGTCTCTCTGCAGGGGCGGCATGGAGGCGCGTTTTACGCGCGGGAAGTCGGCGCTGTTGGAGCGCGCGCTGGCGCGGCCGCGCACCGAAGTGAGCCTGAGCGCCTTCGCGCTGCTCTTCTCCGAGCTGGTGCAGCACTGCCAGAGCCGCGTCTTCTCCGTGGCCGAGCTGCAGGCGCGCCTGGCCGCGCTGGGACGCCAGGTGGGTGCGCGTGTGCTGGATGCGTTGGTGGCACGCGAGAAGGGTGCCCGGCGAGAGACCAAGGTGCTCGGCGCGCTGCTGTTCGTCAAGGGCGCCGTGTGGAAGGCCCTCTTCGGCAAGGAGGCGGACAAGCTGGAGCAGGCCAACGACGACGCGCGCACGTTCTACATCATCGAGCGCGAGCCTCTCATTAACACCTACATCTCCGTTCCCAAGGAGAACAGCACGCTCAACTGCGCTAGCTTCACGGCCGGCATCGTGGAGGCGGTGCTCACGCACAGCGGCTTCCCCGCCAAGGTCACAGCTCACTGGCACAAGGGCACCACCCTCATGATTAAGTTCGAGGAGGCGGTCATTGCCCGAGACCGGGCGCTGGAGGGCCGCTGACTCCCCGGAGATAAAGGATGCCGAGAGCCCGCTTCCCAAGTGTCTTGCGTCTTGTATGGGGGCGTCAAGGCGTCGCTCAACACCTTGACTCAGGTCTCTGCACCAGGTTGGTGTGGGATGCTCATGCCCAAGCATGGTGGACAGTACAAAAGGCAGGTGGGGATGGGGTGGGGTCTGGCCCAGTTGGGGCTTTCCGATAGGATTGAGGGTTGGGAGAGCCAGAGGCAGTGGGGACTCAAATCAAGCAGAATGTGCCCCTGGTGTGGCTGGGGTGGGGCAGTGCTGGCACATTCTGGAATCACAGTTGAAGGCTCTGCTGTAGGCTGGAAAGGTGGGGTGGGGGGATCAGACTGAGAGACTCGTTGAGGCCAGGGGAGGGCATACTTTCTGTAAAGGACCAGATGGTAAATAATTTAGGCCAGAGGGTCTCTGATGAATTACTGACAGGCATAGACAATACCTGAAGGAGCAGGCATGGCTGTGTTCCAGTGACACAGGAGGCCGGGGATGGTTTTCTGACTCCTGCTTCAGACCCTTGCAACCCCAAATGGGGTTCAGGGACCTGCAGTGCCAGCATCACCTGGGAGCATGTCAGAAACGCAGCTCCCAAGCCCACCCACACCTACTGAATCAGAGTCTACATTTTATCAAGCTCCCCAGGTGAGACTGGTGTGCCTGCGTTTGCAAAGCAGTGCTGCCAGGCGGTGGTTTTCACACTCGGGGCAGCCAGAATCACTTGAAGGGCTTGTGGAAACTCAGAAGGCTAGGCCCCACCCTCAGGGTTTCAGATTCTGTGCTTCTGGGATGGGCGTGAGACTCTACATTTTTAGTGGCTCCCTGGAGTCCCTGGATGGTCTAGAGACCACCTTTGGAGACTTGGGCATCTGACGGGTAGGATCACATCAGATTCATCTGGAACCTTTAAATGTTTCTAAGTTAATTTTTTTTTTACATTTTTGACATGGGCAGGCTCCGGGAATCGAACCCCAGTCTCCGACATGGCAAGTGAGAGCTCTGCCACTGAACCACTGTTGTACTGCCTTCTAAGTTAATTTCTAAATGCACAATAGACACATGAATACATTTGCCTTGTTAGAAAAATGAAAACATTAGGCATCAGGGAAACTTTGTTTCCCTTTTGCCCACCACCAGCAGCCCCCCCTGTTGCTCCTCCTCTCCAAGGTAAATCTTTCTGGGCTTTTTGTGGGAAACTTCATTCACATCTTCCCTGCTCTTTTTGCCCCCGGGACCTGAACAAGTAAGTCTCTTTTGCAAAGGAACCACAGGCACTTTCAGCTGTGTCTCCCTCTGCTTAGGAGAAAAAAAGGCATTAGGAGTGGAGTGGGGGTAGCTTTTTGAATTGCCATTCAGTTCAAGTGCATGGGGCTGGTGGCACCGATAGGGCGACCAGGGGAATTGGCATGAACTGGGGTGGCTTTGGCACTCTGAAGTGCACATGGAAATGTCGAGTCCCCAGGGGTATAGCAGCAGGCAGTAAAGAAATAGCTGGAGAAATAAAGCCTGGGTTGGGAGAGGGGGTGGGCAGGGTGTCAGCAACTAAATCTGGGGTGAGGGTGCAGCAACTAGGAGGCCACCAGGTGCACAGGTCGGGGACTTGAGGTTGAGTTCAGGAGGATGATCTGGGGATCAATGCAAAGACAGAAGCCAGCACCCAGGAAGGGGTGGGAGAGTCAGCGGGAGCAGTGCCTGGGATGCCGGGTTTCCAGAGGGAACTGCAGAAGTCATCTTTGCGCTTAGCAGCCTGAGGTCCTTGGGGGCCCTGGGAAAGTGGTTTCCAGGGCCTGATGGGGTGGGGCCAGATGGCAGGGAGAGGGAGGAGGCTGGAGTGGCCCCGCCAGCTCTGTCCAGTGGTGTGGCAGTAAGGGGGTGCCAGAAAAATGTGTGAGGGAGAGGAGGAGACGGGGCTGGTCCCTGAGGGAGGGATGCAGGAGAACTCGTAAGCTGGGAGCCAAGCCCGGGGCCCAGGGTGTGCTCTCCCTGCTGAGAAAGAGGTAGGGAATTTGTGGGGATCAATGCGGCTGGGAACAAACTGTAGCACTGTGGTGCTGATCCCCCAGTATGGGACAGATGAAGGTGAGGGAAAAGGACAAGAAGGAGGCTGTGGTGAGGCAGACCCCAGTCGCACAGCTCTGACTTAGAATTCTTTGGGGTGCAAGACAGGTGTCCACGGAAGCTCCTGGTGTGTGGATGGCAGGGATGGACGAGGCGCCAGCCCTTGGGGAGCCAGGGAGGTGGCGTCACCTTGTCTCACAGCAGAAGGCAAGTCACTAGAGGTCATTTGCCCATCATCACATAGATTAATTGGACAACATTTGAGTGCCTGCCTTGTGCCAGGGGACCCAACTGAGAATAAAACACACAAGCCTTCCTGAAGCACTCACTCTAATTGGGGGAGATGGACAAGACGCACGTCAGTAAATGAATATTTTGTTAGAAGGAGAAGAGGGCCACAGGGAGAAAGAAGAATGGGGTTAGGGGGATTGGAAATCAGGTGTAATTTAAAATTATGTGGGTCTTTTTTTTTTTTTTTTGCGGGGAGGGGAGCACTCAGAATAGGCCTTACCAGGTCAAGGAGACATTTGAACAAAGACTGAAGGAGCAAACCCCAGTGATGTGATGGTGGGTGGGGTTTGTGGGGAGAGTGTTCCAGGTGGAGAAACAGCGAGTGCAAAGGCCCTGGGGCAGAAACTGGCCTACAAGTTCAAGGAAGTAGGCTGGTGGGCGGGAGAGAGGGAGGAGATGAAGTTGGGGCGCTAAGGTGTGGGAGGTGCCTGTAGGGTTTTGGCTTTTGCTCTGAGCAGGAAGGAAACCTATGGGAGGTTTAGGAGCAGTGGAGTGAAGAGAGCCCAGACAGCTGATGGCTGCACAGTCAGGCGAGGAGAATGGGGGCCCAGACCCTGGTTTCTGCAGGAGGGGCTGGGAAGCTTGGAAATTGTGAGTGTTTTTTGTTTTTTTTTTTTAACATGGGCAGGCACCGGGAATCGAACCCGGGTCCTCAGGCATGGCAGGCAAGCATTCTTAACTGCTGAGCCACCATGGCCCACCCGTGAGTGTGTTTTGATGGGAGAATCCATTCTCTTAGGGATTTGGGAGTCATGGTGAGACTGTGTCTGGTGGGATGGAGCCGTGCGGCCCCCTGGTGGACAGGATAGGCAGGCAGGCACTGGCCTGGAGTCCAGGAAGGGTCAGGGTAGAAGTTGGGAGTGGGCATCGAGGAGAGAAAAGTGGGCTGGGGCTTCCAATCCAGCTCCCGCCTCAACGCCCCACCCCTGTCCGTGCCCCGCCCTGACCCCTTCCAGAATCAGCCGCGGCTGGGCCCTGTGTCACCCAGGTCCTAGGATGTTGGGTGATGGCACGTGGTGGCCCCACATGGGCCTCTTCTTTTGGATTCCTCCCTCTTCAGCGGGTCAGAGACTCCTGTGAGTGTGTGTGCGGCTCCAGGAAGAGGGAGCGCAGGCGAGAAGCCTGAGGAGGGGTGTCCTGCCCTCCTGCCCTGCCTCCCTGCCTCTGTCAGCTTCAGATGCAGAGACTGCCTTTGGCCAAGCCGAGACGCTGACCCTGAGCAGGGGCCACCAGTGCCCAGAGCGCCTCCCTGGATGCCGTGTCCTCTCCAGCTGGTTAGCACTTACTGAGCACCTTCTGTGTACCACCAAGCCCTGTCAGCCCGGCCCGTGCCTACCCCACCCCACCCCCAATCCCCCGGAGCCCTGTGAGCTCCGCCTCTGTAGGCTGGACAGGTAAAGTCAGAGCAGGCCACTCCCTCACCCTGCAAAAGTCCTGGGGATCCTAGGAGTGTGGACTCTGGCATCTTAATCTCCAGGCTAGTAAATGCTGTGCATAAAGTAGGGAAAAAATCGCAGGGAGGTTACAGATCCCACTTCCATCGTCCCAATTTATTTATGCAGCAGGGTGGGGGGCCTTGCTGCGTGAGTTTGGGGTCTCCTGCGATGCTGAGCAACTGCGTCTGGGAAATGGGTTGGGTCTTAGGGGAAGCACCCCGAGGTCCCATGATGAGGGCTGGGGGCGGGGTCGGTGTCCCGCTGGCGGGAAGTGGGGAGGGGGCTGCTTGGCCTTCAGGGAACTCGGAGCACTTGGAGACAGGGACAGGGTGATGGAGTCCAGCTGGACCCAGGAGCCAAGGACAGGCCACCTAGGGTGTCGGCGGGAGGTGGGGCCAGGCCAGCTGCCTTGTTCTTCCCAGGGCATCCATTTGGGCCGGAGAAAAATGTCACTGGGACCCTTCAGTCCTTGGTCAGGGGTCCTCAGTGTCCAACTCTGGGCTTGGCTGTTCTCACGGAAAGGGGTGATGTGGGAGTGATGCAGACGGCGGGGTGTGCTCCACTTGGGCTGGGCAGGAAGCCGTCGGGGTCAGCGGCTGGGAGCAGGTCCCAGGGCCGCAGTGAGGCCAGGCCGGGCGGCAGGCACTCAGCATGTGGCCAGCTGCTCGCACACCCAGCCGTCCAGCAGGCTGCGGCAGAAAGCGTCGTTCCACTGCCCGGAGCCCTGCATCATCACGCAGTCCTCGTCTTGGCTATGGCCGTTGGGTTCCCCGGGCCGCCAGTTGCTGGAGCAAAAAGGGTCCCAGTCAGGGGAGGGGGGAGGGCAAGGAGACGCCCCCCGCCTCCCCGCCCCGGCCCTTTCCCTGCAGCCTAGACACCCCCTGTCTGAGCCTAGGCCTTCCCTGCCCGTCCTTGTTTTCTGACACCAACTACAGTCTAGAGAGTCCCGCTGCGGACTCCTTCCTTGTTCTCCCAACCTGAAACTCTTCAGTTGCATTCCAGACGTTTCCCTGGGGCCCCTGCCCCGCAATTTCCTTCCCTTTCAACCCAGATCTTCCCCTTCTCTGAGCACTGGCCTAGCCCCCCTTCTATCCGGCCCCCCCGCCTTGCCTGTAGTCCAAAGGACTCCCGTCCATCCAGGTAAACTCCCCCTCCACGTGCAGATCCTGAAGGCCAATCCATGAGCCCTTCTTGTTGGCGCGTTTGGTCAGGAAGGCCTGGGGGCATGACGGGGCTGGAGGACGGGGAGACGCACCGGGGTGCTTCCTTTCCCACGCCCCCTCCTCCGCCACACAGCGCGCCCTCTGCAGAGCCCCAGGCCCACCTGCTCCTCTGCGCTGTGGATGCTGACCAGGCGCCCTTGCAGGTCGCTGCAGGCATAGCGGGCCTGGATCCAGGACTCGGCGCCCTCCCCAAAGTAGTAGCACTTCGTCTGGAAGTTGACCCAGTTCTCGGGGCACGTGTTGCACGTGATGCCTGGGGGAGAGGAGATGCTCAGGGGGGCGGCTGTGTGAGCACCGAGCTGGGCAGAGTGGCTCGAGTGGCCAGAGTGGGTGGCAGTGCCTCTCTTGGCGTCACTCCTGGGGCCTGGGCTGTAAGCAGACCCCCACTCCGGAGCCTCACAGAGGGCCATGCAGGCTGCTCCTTCCCTGGGGCTCCGAGGCTGACACGCAACACCAGCTCCACACCCAGCAGCACCTCCGCCAGCACGAGCGTGATGAACCTCATGGCCAGTTTCCACCTCCACCTCTACCTCTGCACACACCTCGCGCCAGCTGCCCTTCCGCTGCCAACACCATTGTCACAAACTCCTCATGGTCGGCAGTGCCTCAGCCACCAACACTCAGGGCCAGCACCCCCTTGACAGCCAACACCGTTATCAGAAACACCTCAGGGCCATCAGTGTATCCGCCACCACCAGTGACACGCCCGGCAGCCCTTCAATTGCCAGCACCATCACCACAAACACATCCTCAGAGAGCAGCCCCTCAACCGCCAACATCACCACAGATGCCTCCTGGCTAGCAGCACCTCAACCAGACACAATCACACATGCTCACAGTCACACGCACAGATGCACATGCTCGCACACACTCACACAGACACAATCAGACATGCACACAACCACATCGGTGCACATACGTGCACAATCAACCACGAACACATCCAAAGTAAGCCACACCTCCACCACCAATACCATCTCCACAAACACCATACGGCAAGCCAGCAAGCTCCTCAGTCACCAACACTCTTGCTACAACGACCTCGTGTCCAGCAATGCCTCGGAACCTGTATCACCACCACAGTTGCCTCTACGTCAAGGAGCACTTCAACCACCAAGACCTTCATCGCCAACCCCTCACAGCCAGCAACAGCTGCCAATACCACTGCCAAAAACACCTCACGGCCAGCAGCCCCTCAACCAGCGGCACCAACACCGCAGACACTTGATGACCAGCAGCACCTCTGCTGCCAGTGCCATCACCACGAACATTGCCTGGCCAGCAACCATCATCACCATAAATGCCACCATCGGCAGGAGCCCCTTTATCACCAACGCCGTCGTCATAGGCGCCCACTCTTTCCAGCAACACCCCCTCATCCCAACACTGTACCAACCGTGTATTAACCACCAGTGCCAAGAGCAACACGAGCTGGCACTGGCCACGACCACCCTCACTTTCCCCATGCTCTGTCCCCACAAATGCTCTAATAAGAGCTCCACCAGCACCTCGACACCACACCCCTGGCCACTTTCTGGGAAATTGAGATTATTTTCTTCCAGCCGAAGGGATTGGTCAGGGACAACAGGGCTGGAATCTTGGGTCCCTGTGCCCTCTACATGGGGCCATCTTGGTCTCTTTCTCCCTTCCCCCCCCCCCACACACACGAAAGAAGCTTCCAGGCACTGTCACCATCACCAACTCTATCAGGTAGGAAATTAACTCCACCATCACTGCATGGACCTTCTATTGGTTTATAATAGATTTTGTTATAGTAACATGTAGGAAGGATTCCATAGCTTCGGTTGAATATCTCTAAGAGATCTGGAGTCAGCAGTTTGAGAGCCTCGGGAGAACAGAGCTGGCGGTGCTTCTGGCACTTTAGGCGGCAATCCCTACACGTCCCTCGGAGAAGGAGCATGAAAACACATTTTAAAGACTTTGGGGAAGATGCTCGGGGTGTGTGTCACATGGTCATCAAGGGTCAGCCCCAGAGTTAGACCATCTGGCCATGGTCCGAAATTTGGGGGGTCCTCAGGGTCTGGGTAGGACATGAGAGGCAAACTTTTGGAATTGAGCCCAATTCAGACCCACCAACCCTCTAGAGTGAACACTGGGGTTTCTCATTGGGATTCCCAAAGCCACACCATGTCTGTCCCAGGGGACAGGACTCCTTCCCACCAAGCAGAAATCCTTCCTCTTCTTTTACCTAATTGGGGAACCTGGGGCTTCCCGGAGGAGGAAGTCAGAAACCAAGGGGTGGGACTGCGGGACATGCAAAAAGCCACAGAAAAGCTGTGCACCCCGGGTTCCTGTTCCAGGTTAAAGGCGCAGACTTCCCCTTGTGCCGAGCAGACTTTCCCCTGCTGGCCTCTGGTTGCACCCTGCCTCCACCTCTGCCACCCCCGCACTGCAGACGTCCCCCTCTCCAGCCCCCAGCAGGATCATGCAGTCTTCCAAAGGGCTGAAGTTGAGGGAATCCTACTGGTACCTTTCCATGAAGCCATGATGGGTGGGGGGCAGGAGAGCACAGAGGAAACCAGCAATGGTCAATGGAGGAATGCTTTTATTTGATGGAGGAAAGAAGTGTGGGGAACCTCCCAAATGGGTGGAGGGAAACAGCTGGAATCAGCGAGGGGATTCCTGTGTGCCCATCTGTCCTGCCACACATATAAACTTACACACACAAACACGTCCGTGCTGCAACACGCACCTCATCTGTGCACTCCATGCACACCCAGCCACACACAAGCCTCTGTTTGTGTTCCACACCCACACCCACATCCCACAAACATATCATTAGACTGCCTCACATCACACACACGTGTTGTATACACATACATGTACCCCAACACACCCAGAGGCTCACAGACCCCTGTCCATGCACAGTTATACACTATCACACACGCACACCCATATCCCTGCAAGCACTCACCTTTCCACCCCCGTAGCTCTATCCTCAGCTTTGCCACCTCCTCCTGGAGTCTCTCCAATGAGTCCTCGGCTGTGCGCCTCTCGTTCAAGCCTTGGGTGGATGGGGTAGATGGGTCAGTGCTGAGAGATGGGCTTGCAGGGCCCCTCCCTGGCCGGTCCCCCCCAAGACTCACTGTAGGACTTGAAGCTGCTCAGATCATCCTGAAGTCCGTCCAGGTTCCTGGAGAACTCAGAGTCTGGTTGGGTGGGTAGGTGGGGGACTGGTCTCAGGGATGGTTCATACAAACCAGGGAGTCCCTGAGCCTGGCCTTAAGCCTTACGGACCCTCATGGCTCCAGGACAGCCCCCTACATCTGACTCCATGCCAGACGCCATGCCAGTCTGACACAACCCCCCACCCCCACCCTACCCCACCGCCAGCCACCACCACTGCCAGTGCCTTACCCTGAGATTTCATTCTGTTCTGTTCAGCTTGGATTCTCTCCATGTTCTCTACCATCTGGGCATCTGGTTGCAGGAGAGGGGCTTAGCCACAAGCAAGTCCCCCCATCTCCCACCCCAGCCCCTCGGCCTCACACTAGCCTTTGAAAAGGGCTGTCGGCTCGCTTTGCAGTTCATGGGTGGACAGATGTAAAGCACAACCCAAGACCCACTCCAGATCCCGACCTCAGGCTGCTCACCCTGGGATTTCTGGTCCAGCTGTTCACTCTTGTGTTTTTCCAAGTTCTTGGAAACTTGAGAGACTGGGGGTAGCGCCAGAGAAGAGGTGTCCTCAGGGACCAGGAAGGCAAGTCCTTTTGAACCCCCCCTTCCAACCTCGACTCAGCCCCAAGTGCAGGGGTCAGGGCCCCCTGCCCCCCACTTAGACACCATGCCCACTGCTGTTTATTTGGATGTACAAATGTTTTTCATTGTGAAAGAAATCACAGGGCATTTAGAAACGAGGAGTAAAGCCCATTTAACCTCCTTCCAGCAACCTAATACACCACAATAGCCACTGCTCTTTGCTTTTAATTTTGGGGGAGGGGGGAAATGACCTATAAAAATACAAAGAAGGATGGAGTGACCTTAGAGTATTCCCAGCCCCAGAATTAAAGATAAAAGCAGCTGGCATTTATGGAAAATTTACTGGGCACCAGGCACTGTCCCAAGTACTTCACAAGTCTTGGTTCGTTCCCACCTCACAGCACTAAAATTTTGCCCATCTTACAGAGAAAGAAACTAAGGCACGAGGTGGGGGGTTACATAAGGCCTGCCAGCTACCGATATAAGGATGCTACCAGACACTTCTCAGGGCCCTCCCCGCTCTCTGGGTTTTCACCCCGGAGGAGTGGGGAGGGTAACACAGACTGACCCTCGGTTCCCGGAGGGGACACTGAGGCCCAGAGAGGGGCGGCTCTTTCCGTAGGTCCCACAGCGGCCAGTGGCAGGAGCAGGACCAGAGCCTGGCGCCCGGACCCCACCCCTGGCCACCTCATACCGTTCCGGGCAGCAGCATCCTCCAGCTGTTTCAGGCTCTTGGCGGCTGTGTCCTCCAGCTGTTTCAGGCTCTTGGCAGTGTCCCAGTCTGGGGAGGGAGAGATAGAGAAGGGGAGCAGAGGGTTTGACAGGTGCGCCTTCCCCCCTCCCCTCCCACATGCCAGCTGGGAGAGGGGGCCTTGGACCTGACCCACGGGAGGTGCTGAAAGGGTGGGAGACAGGGATGTTGGGTGATGGGCTGTAGGAGGGGGCAGGGTTGAGGTGGGAACCCTGATGAGGAAATGGGGCTCGGAGGAGTATGTTAGCTCCTCAGGGTTTTCGGGGTGGGGTGGGGGAAGGGTCTGGGAGGGAACGGTGGGAGGAGGGCAGTGGTTTGGGGGATGTGTGGGGCTGGGGGTGTCCTCACGCCACAGGAGAAGCAGGGTTAGCAGCACGGCCCACAGCGTGGCGGTCCCCAGCCCCAACAGCAGGAGCTGCGTCCCCTGCCTGCCGCGCTGCTTCCTGGGAACGTTCACGATATCTGCAGAGGGTGATGGGCAGGGGTGGAGGGGAAAGGGCAGGAATCAGCAATGAGGGGCTCAGGCTGAGGCTGGGCTCCAGCTCTGCCCGGCTTACCATCCCCCAGAACCCCAGCATCCAGGCGGCCTGTCCTGAGCCTGTACCAAAGCAGAGGGTCTCAGTGGACCCCTGACCTCCTCTGCCCACTGTCCCCAGTATGTGTGGTCTTTCAGTGCCCCTGTCTGACTGATCCACAGCATGCTCATCTGTCCCTCTGACTTCGATCTATCCATCTCTGCATCTGCATCCTTGGGGCTGCCCCTCTGGCCCTCTCCTGTCCAGCTCGCTGTTAACTGCTCATCTGCCCAGACTCAGGTTTGATATGGGTCCAGGTCCAGGCCAGGAGCTGGGACTCTCCTCCTAGCTCCCCCGCCTCAGATGGCTAACCCCCATTCAACTCTCACTTTTAACACCTGTGGTCATCCTCCTTTTTTGTGGGTTCAGTTGTCCCCCAAACGCCCATCCCCAGCCTCACCTCCAGATGTCTGGGTCCTCCTCTCCCCTCCCCCTCTGGCCCCCAGCCCTCACCCCTGTGTCTGGGCCCTCGGGCTCTGCCCTGATGCTTGTTCTCGCCCCAAGCCCCTTCCCCAAACCCAGGGCAGGGGTCTCAATTCACCCGTCTCATCTGATCCCCTCCCCACCCCTCCAGATGTCACCTCCCCCAGATCTACCAATACTTGCCTTGCCCTCTCCCCAAGCCTTTCCCCCTCCGTCCCCTCACCCTGGCTCTGGGGACCCATCGTGCTAGCTTCCACTTCTTCTGAGTCCATGGTCCCTTGGCCTCCGATACCACTGGGCTGCCAGCACTCCAGCTGGAGCCGTTTTTGGTCCGGAAAGTGTTGAGTCAGAGAAGGGAGGGACCTGCAGTTCCCTCTCCGGCTTGGCCTTGGGCCAGGAAGTCCAGTCTGGGCCCCCTATCCTGGGCCTTTCCTAGAAATTCACCCTCCTTTCCAGAGAGGGGCCCGGGAGCATCCCCACCCCCCACCCCCACCCCGCCAGGCCCTAGGCAGGGGCTCAGGACCCTCGTTCCTGTCAATGTCAGCACCAGAGGGTTCTCCCACCTGTGTAGGGATGTTCCTCCATGGCGGCCCTGCTTGGACTCTCCAGGTGATGGGGAGCTCACCACTTGCCAAGACAGTCCACTGGAGGGGCACAGGTACAGCTGCTGCTGGAATCTGGGTTCTAATGAGATTTAAGGTGAGACAGTAGGTTCGAGTTACAGGCACAGAGCAGCCTCTGGGAGCCGGTGGGCTCGGTGACCATTTGCTGAAATTTTTAGCTCACAACTGGAGATCGGTGATGTGGCCACCTGGGCGAGGCAGTGGGTATAGAGGGTCACAGGCCTGAGACTAGGAGCAGGGTTCGCCAGGGCCTTTCGAGGTATGCAGTAGGTGCTCAATAATTGCACACCTGGATGACCTTGAGGAAGTGGCTTAAATTCCTGAGCCTGCCTTAGAGTTTTGGTGAGCTGTGCATGCGCTGTGGACAATACGTGGCACATAGGAGTCCCCAAAATCATTGCCAGCTCTTGTTTCTCTCACTGCCTGTGCCACCTCGGCCAGGACTCAACCTTTCCGAGCCTCAGTTTCCCCCCTGTAAAATTGTGAAAATGATGGTACCCAATTCATGGAGCCATGGTGGGGTCAAATGAGATAATAATGCATATGAGGCTTGAGGCATAGAGCTGCGCAGAGTGGGTCTTCAGAGCTGACGCGTTTACTGGACGCCTATACTGTGTCAGTTCCTGCTGGAAATGCAAAGACTCCGCACCCAGCTCTCAGCCCGCTCCTCCGCCAGCATGCCCCGGGCAACCTTAAAGTCCTTTTAGGAATGGGTGCATGCATCACCTACTGTGTGCCAAAGTGCATGGGCTCCAGAGTCAGATGTGTGCCTCAGGGCCCCAGCTGTCTCTGGCTGTGTGACTGTGGCCAAACCAATTCCCTGAGCCTGCATGAGGCAGGGCTGGAGGAAGCCAGGCTGTGAGGAACGGCAGCTCAAACTGGGCCTTTGCCCTTGAGGGAGGAGGTCGGAGGTGCCCCAGTCCTGCAGCCATGACAGAGAAGGGGCAGCCAGCAGGACATGTCCAAGCCTGAGCTGGCCAGACCTGGGCCTGAACCCCGGCTTCTTCCCGGACCAGTGACACTGGGGGTGAATGACAGCATCAACCTTGCTGGGTGAAGTCCGGTGCACAGTGGGTGTTCCCTAAACTGCTGCTGGGATAGGGTGCCGGCGGGGCAAGGAGGTCCAGCCTCTCTCGGTGGGACTGAGATACCAAGAGGGTAAGTTTTCCTGTGGCACACGTTGGTGGGACTGGAATTTGAACTCCAGCGGTTTGACGGAGGAGGCTGTTTGCACAACCACCTCGGGATACGCCACCCCCGGTTGGTGAGTGTGCAGGGTGGCCAGCGGCTGGGCCGTCTTTCTAAACCTGGGAACTTCCATCCCTGTTTGTGGCCTCCACCATGACCCTCAGCGCCAAACTTATCTTCTCTGTTGGGCCGCGTAGGCTGGCCAGCTTCTGTCCATGCTGGGACCCCTGCCTGACCTTCTGTCCGTGCTGGGACCCCTGCCTGACCTTCTGTCCGTGCTGGGACCCCTGCCTGACCAGCCTTCCCCCCCTTTTCTAACTGTAGACCTCCTCCTATGCATCCATCATGTCTTTCAAAAAGGCTTTGATGTCCACTCCCCGTGCCTACACACACTCACACTTGCACACACATTCACACACATACAGCCAAATGCATGCACACAACCGCACAGTTACACAAGCATGCCTGCATACCGCCACAGAGACAGTCACACACGCACACACAGTCACACACAACCACACGAGCACACACAAACACTTGTGCACCACCACCCAAGTCATGCAGTGTGCATGCATACATGCCTGCCCGTGTGCACACACTTAGAGCCCTACATGCATACCTTTACACACTGGCAGACACTCAGAGATGCCCTCACACAAGAACTACAGCCACATTCCTGTCACGCACAGACATGTCAGGCATGTGCACACCGTTGTCACACAGGCAGACACAATCACACATGCTCACAGTCACACGCACAGATGCACATGCTCGCACACACTCACACAGA
This sequence comes from Myrmecophaga tridactyla, assembly GCA_004026745.1. Lineage (NCBI taxonomy): Eukaryota > Metazoa > Chordata > Mammalia > Pilosa > Myrmecophagidae > Myrmecophaga > Myrmecophaga tridactyla. The sequence goes on along the minus strand of PVIY010036757.1, from coordinate 7,856 downwards.
CACAATCAGACATGCACACAACCACATCGGTGCACATACGTGCACAATCACCCACCCATTTGCAGTTACACGCGCGTATACATTCCCAATTACACGCACACAAAACAAATCACATATATTCACTTGTATTCACAACAAACACAACCACAAACAGGCGCACACATGTGCGCACACATATTCACACTCACCCAAGACAAATCACACGTGTACAACTCACTCTCAGATACGGCCGTGCACATGACACGTGATTCACACACATGAACAGTCCCACAGAGACATGGTCATACTCACACAGGTGCACACACACACCTGCACACATATTCACAGAGTCACACACATATGCAACACATTCACAGACACACACTCACATGACTTCAAACGTGTCCCTGTCCTTCTGATTAGTCGGAACCGACTGGAGAGTTCAGCAGACGCCGTGCAGGCCGTGGTGGCGGTGGAGAGGCGACATAGGACAGACCGTTTCTTCTGAGCGTCCACCTATCAACAGCTTCTATTTTCACGGATCTAATTAGGGACTTGCCACCCGGACTTGTCACGCTCCATGCATCAGCTCTTTGACCCTCCACCAACCCCATATTGTCTTTGGTACTCTCATCTCTATTCCTCAGGTGAGCGTCTCAGGGGGAGAGAGGCTAAATCACATCCCCTAAGTGCTGGAGGTGGTAAGGGCTAGAGCTGGGATTGCAGGCAGCGTGACTTGCATTAAATCATTATGCCACCAGGGCAAAGAAGCAGGGGGAGCATGGACAGAGAGAGAGAGAAAGATAATATGTAAGATATTTCAGGTCAAATGTCAACAACTTCGTAGTAACAATTTAGTAGCAAAATGTTCTGGAAGTAGTACTTAGTGTCTCACATGCACAAACCCTCAAAACGAGAGACTAACACTTCTATGGACCTGAAGCACAGAGAGGTTAAGTAACCTGTCCAAGGTCACACAGCCCTCAAATAGTAGAACCCACTCAGATCTTCCTCCCTAAAATGTGTCCCCAGATCTTTAGCTCTCTTCTCTCCACTCTCACTTAGGGGGCCCCTTTCTCACAAATCCCACTCCTAGATGGGCAGCCTTCCCACCCCAGGTTTGCTGCTCCACTTCTCCCTCTCAGCAGACACCCCCCTGAGCTCCTACTTCCCACCCCCCCGGTCACAGCCAAGCTGGGCCGTCCACTGGAGCTGGACACCTGCCCCCACCATGGCCAAGAGGGGCTTGGCCAGAGAGTCCCCTTGGAATGTGAACCATTTTGTCTGTCACCCACTTTCCCAAACCTGAGGGTGAAACAGCCTTCCTCCTACTTGCAGAGTCTTGAGCCCATCCTGGGGCTACCCAATGTCAGAGGATGAGCATACATGTAGAAGAGTGAGTGGTCTGGAAAGCATCAAAGAAACTAAGCATCTAAGGGGACAGCTGGGTGGGCAAAGGACAGCGGGAAGCGTGGTGGGGGTGTCAGGGGGTGAGGCGTGCAGAAGGACCTCTAAGAGCGGGGCTGTTGCCTGGTCCAGAGGGCAGAGGAGATGGCCTGGGACAGTGGCTGTGAGGGTGGAGAGAAGCAGGTTGGTGTGGGGTGGGTAGAAGAGAAGGGCTTGGTGAGACCTGGAGGTGGGGAATGCCTGGGTCCCGGCAGTGGTGCCTGGGTGGACAGCGGGGCTGACCCAGTGATGGGACTTGGGAAGGAGAAAAAAGAAGCTTGGAATAAGTCCTGTTGGGAATAAGTCCTGTTGGGCCATGTTGAAGGCAAGGATGGGGGCTCCAGATAGAATTTGGGGCCAAGGTGCTTTGGGGAGATCTGTGGCCCCCAGATTCCCGCCCCCTGCCCATCCCGTGCCCACCGGCCATACCGTGTCCTTTGGGGTTCAATACCTGGTCCCTGCTGGGATAAGCGGGATGCCTCAGGGGTGAAATCTCAACTCAGGACTCTGGGGACAAAAGCACCCAGGTCACGCGACCGTCCCAACCCCCTCCCCTCTGCGATGTCAACCACATTTCTCTCTGCTCAGATTGGGGAAAAAACAGGAAACCGTGCGGATGTGGGCCACACATCTGAAGCGCCGGTTCTTCTTTCAGGTTTGGGCACCTCCACCCTGGGGCCGGCCCTCGCCCACAGCCCTTCCCGGGTCCAGATGCGGCTGGCACAAGTCGCGGGGTGGGGGATTCTAGCACAGCCTGGGACCCTCGACAGTCCCCAGGCAGGATCCCGCTGCAGCCCAAGTCCTGATTGCAACTCCAGCTTAATCCCATGGCCCTGACCTCTGAGCTCTGGGAGGGACGAACCACGCCCACTGCAGCATCATAGGACCTCAGCCCCTGGGACAAGGTTAGGTGCCCACCAAGGGCTCAGTACCTACATGATAGAGCATCACGGGATCCTGATTCCACTCCCGTCCCCGACACAACCCCGGGCACACCCCAGCTGGTGTGTCGGGAGTGGGAGAAGAGAAGAGTGCGTGTTTGCATGGGTGTGTGGTTGTCAAATCCACGGGGGCTTCCAGGAGGAGGTGCCTTCCTGATTGGGTTTCTCCTCTTGGGCCTTATTGGCATTAGGGGCCAGATAACTCTTTGTCCTGTGCATTGTAGGATGTTTAGCAGCAACCCTGATCTCTAACCACTGGATTCCAGCAAGAACCTCCAACTTCTCCCCCCTACCCCACCCAGTTGTGGTAACCCAAAATATGTCCCCTGGGGGTAGAATCGCTCCCCATCCTGAAAGCATGACCTACAGACGAAGAGAAAGTACCGGCTTCGGGCCCCTCCCTTTAGCTGTTCCTCTCATCTCTGTTCATCTCTCCCTCTCCCTTTCCCTCTGCTGTTGAGTCACCTCTTTCCTAGCTCATTCACTCAACAAAAGTTATCAAGCATCTATTGTGCACCAGGCTCAGGGAACAAGATAAAGCCCCAGCTCTCGTAGTTCTCGTAGGGGAGAAAGACAAGGTCTTAAAGCCATGAATTCAGAGGATCGTTTTAGGTGGTAGAAATTAGGTTTGGGGGTGCTTTGGGGAGGGGCAGCTTTAGTCTGGATGGTCTAGAAGCTTGGGGGGTGTGAGGTGATGCTGAGCAGACCCTTCCAGGAGGAGTGGAGACCACTACTGAATGTTTCCGGGTGCTTGGTGGTGTCCCCGGGACACTGTGGTGAGGAGATATGCCTGTCTCCATCCCAGCTGGGGAAATCCCTGCCATCCTCTCTTGCACACCCAGAGACGCCCCCAGAAGCCCAGGTCCTGGGAGGGGCCCATGGCCCCTCAGCCTCCCCCTGCCCTGGCTGTGTGGCCTGAGCATTGTGTCCCTCTTGGGGCCTCAGTTTCCCCTGCAGAGGAGGGCACCGGAGGAAGGTCCCTGCTTGCCCTGGGGTTCTCGATAGCTGGTCCCCAGCAGAGAGAGTCCTGCAGCTTTTTCCAGGGACATCGCTGCTGGGAAGTGGGAATCTGAGGAACTTGGGTTCAGGCCCGGGAGAGCTTATGTGAGGCAGCGGGATGGAGGATGTGTGGGGCAGGGCCCCCTAGCACCCAGGAGCCCATGAGGTGATGCAATAGCATAACCCACAAAGTCACACACGCACGCAGAGAGACACAAAAAGACAGGCACACATGATGAAACCACATGCACGTACACAGCACACAGACACAATGCACACATCCACGCAACACGCACACACAGATACAGACACACGGGCCAACACAAGGCAACCAAACACAGACACATGCAAACACACAGAGACACAGCACAATAAAACCAGACACACACAATGCATAGTCGGCACACATAATACAGACACACAGACAAACGCGAGGTAATACGGACACAACACAATGAGACCGCAGACCCATGCACAGCATAGACACATGCACAACACAGTGACACAACTATACAAGACATACAGAAATATACAGGCACCGTAACACAACCAAACCATAGACCCACACCAACACAGTAACATACAGACACCTATACATCACACACGCACAAAGATGTAGGCACACAGACCAACACAAAACAGTCAAACACAGACACATACAAACACACAGAGACACAGCACAATAAAACCAGACACGCACAATACATGGACACAGACAAATATAGAGAAACACAGACACGACACAACCAACCAAAGAAACACACATGTGAACACAGTTGCAACTGGATAACACATGGACATCTACACAATGTTTGTGCAAAGATACATATTACTCAACACAACCAAACCACACACACATATACGCACATACACAGACATATAGACACACAAGAGAGACATAGAAACAGATACAATGCAATCAAATCACACACATAACACATACACACAGATACATACAAGTACATGGAAATACTGCAAACAGGCATACACAAAACACAACACCCACAGGCCATACACACAAACACACGCATAGCATAAATACACCAATATCAACACCACACAATAAAACTACAGATAAACAAATACACACAATACAATTACATGCACAAAGATGTAAGACATACACAGTTATACAAACACACACACAAATTGTATTAGTCAGCGTTCTCTAGGGAAACAGAATCAACAGGAGATATCTGCAAATAGTATGAGATTTTATAGAAGTGTCTCACACAACTGCGGGGATGCACAAGTCCAAATTCCATAAGACAGGCTGCACGCTGGCAAGTCCAATGAAGGTTTTTGATAAATTCCCCAGGAGAGGATGGCTGGCTGAAGTACAGATGAAGGTTCTCCCTTTTGACTGCTGAAGCTCTCACCTCCCCCTTAAAAGCCTTCAACTGATGATTGAAAGGTTAACCGGGGACTGAGTGTGGGTCTCTGCTGCTGGAAGATTGGACACTCAGCAGTGGCTGTAGCCAGGTCAGCCTTGGTGAGTGAAAGTCCATGTTGCTGAGCCCATGCATAACCTCCATCCCTACCACCATGACCACTTTGTTCATGAGCCCATTGGGCAATGACAGGAAAAGAGAATGACTTGTATCCACAAGATGGGTCATCTTATCCATTTGATTGTTAAAACCTTCCTCTGCTGAAGTCACCCTCTGAAGAATTCACATGGGACACAAAAATTGTCATGTTTTTAGCCCACTCAGAAAGTTCTAACCACATGCCTCTTCCCTGGAACTCTTTGTCACCAATTTTTTCCAATCATTTTCCTCCCGAGTCCCTGAGCATCCAGCCAAACCATTAGCAACAGCCTATGAATCAGTATAAAAAATAGCTCTCGCCAGTTCTCCTTCCAAGCAGAATAAACAACCAGGGGCACTGCTCAAAGTTCTGCCCGCTGAGAGGATTTCCCCTCACCACTGTCCTTCAGGGATGTCCCAGAAAGGGGCTCCAGTGCTTTCAGGTGGTACCTGCATATCCTGCAGAAGTATCTGTCTCCGAGGCCCGAGTTTTCTCTTCCTTGGCCAGCTGATTAGATCTGCTGAATCATATGGTCCCTGTGGCAGTGACGCTTGTGCAGAAGCCTGGACCTGTCACGGAGCCTCCTCTTGTTCTAGTCCCCACTCAAAACTAGCTACTTTTCTGGTCACTCAGTAAATGGACACCCAAATGAGGAATATGTTGTCTCCAAAATCCAAAGAGGCCAACTAAGCGATTGTGCCTCCTTTTTGGTCTTGGAGGAGCCAAAATGCAACAGCCAATCCTTCACCTTAGAAAGTATATCTTGACATGCCTAATACCACTGGACACCTAGAAATTTCACTGAGATGGAAGGCCCCTGTAATTTTGTTGAATTTATCTCCCATCCTCTGACACGCAAATGCCTTACCAATAAGTCTAGAGTAGTTGCTATTTCTTGCTCACTAGGTCCAATCAACATGATATCATCAATATAATGGGCCAGCCTGTTTTTTTTTTTGTGGGAGGGACAAATGATCAAGTTCCCTGCAGACAAGATTATGGCATAGGGCTGGAAAGTTGATATACCCCTGAAGTAGGACAGTAAAGGTATACTGCAAGCCTTACCAAATGAAAGCAAACTGTTCCTGGTGGTCCTTATTACGTTATTGAGAAAAAACATTTGCCAGATCAATAGCTGCATACCAGGTACCAGGGGATGGGTTGAGTCGATCAAGCAATGATACTACACCTGAAATAGCAGCTGCAATTGGAGTCAACACCTGGTCGAGCTTACAATAATCCACTGTCATCCTCCAAGACCCATCTCTTTTCTGCACAAGCCAAATTGGAGAGTTGAATGGGGATGTGGTGGGAATCCCCACCCCTGCATCCTTCAAGTCCTTAATAGTGGCAGTAATCTCTGAAATTCCTCCAGAAATCTGGTATTGCTTGTGATTTACCAGTTATGCAGGGTAGGGGCAGTTCTAGTGGCTTCCCCTTGGCCTTTCCCCCATAATATTCCTCACTCCACAAAGGTCAGGAAACCAATGTAGGGATTCTTCCAGTTGCTGAATATGCCTGTTCCAATTATGCATTCTGGAACTGGGGAAATAACCACAGAATGGATCCAGGCCCCACTGGCCCACTGTAAGATGGGCCTGAGCCAAAACTGCATAGAGGGTGTAAGGCTTGTTCAGGGGTATGATGCTCACCTGCCATGGTAGACACCTGAGTTTGATTCCTGGCCTATGCATCCCCTCTTCCCTGACAGAAACAAAAATTCCATCAATTACCTGATCTCCATAAGCCATACTCTGACTTGTGGCCCAATGTGACAGTTTGGGTTTCCTGGAATTGATGTCAGCTCTGAGCCAGTGTCTAATAATCCCCCAAATATCTGATCATTTCCTTTCCCCCAATGCGCAGACACCCTGGTAAAAGGCCGTAGGTCTCCTTGGGCAAGGCTGGGGGGAAGATTAACAGTATAAATTTTGGGCAGTGTAACAGGGTCCTTCCCCAAGGGTACCCAGCCCTCCTCTCATTCAAGGAGCTCTGGGTCTGTAAACTGCCTCAAGTTTGGAAATTGATTAAGGGGCCGTGACTCTATGTTTTTGTCATTCAAGTTAGACTTCTGTTCACTTGACCTAGAACTCTTCTGCTTGTTCAACTCAGACAAGAATTTAGCAGACTGCCTATCTATTGTACTTTTAGGTACCCCATGAATTACTGGCCAATCCCACAGGTCTCTGCGAATCAGACTGTTTTGATTGCTGCTTTGAGTCTGCTGTTCATTATGATAGCCACGTCTACCTTGTCTTTGGTGATTAAGTGCTGCCACCTGGCTTCTGCCAACTCGGGATCCCATCATCCCCATTGTGTTTAAGGATTCCAGCTCAGTGACAGCAGTTCCCACAGTCATGTCTGACCCACAGAGAAGGGCAACTACGGAGCTCTTTAGGGATGATGGTGCTAGTCTCACAAGTTTATTTCTCACTGTTCTGGTAAAAGGTGCATCCTCTGAACATTCCTGGGGTGTGTGAGCAGGACTTTCTTGATAAATCCACTCTAGCATTCCAATCTCTCTAAGCCTCTGGATCTCCTCATCTACATTATACCAGGGCAGTTCTGACATTTCAACCTCAGATAATGTGGCCACCTTTTGACCCATGCTTCAGCCAACCATCCAAACAAACTGTCAATGCCTTTTCTCACCCCTCGAGCTATAACATTGAATGCAGAATCTCTGCTTAGTGGGCCCATATCAATAAATTCAGCCTGATTCAGCCTTATATTCTCCCACCATGGTCCCACACCCTTAAAATCCATTGCCACACATATTCCCCTGATTTCTGTCTACCTCCTCATGGGTCACACACTGCACCTCACCTTTTGGGGTCCTAGTTATAGGCCTGGAAGAAAAGAGGGGTGGTGGGGTGGGTCATGAAAATAAATAGAAGTGTCTTTTGAGTCAATTACCTCAGGGCATTCCCTTTCAGTTTCATCTTGTGAAACAGGATTAAT